>PVIC010044389.1:0-15516 GCA_004025085.1 Thryonomys swinderianus
TCTGTTTCCTTTAACCCTTTTGCTAATCTCTCCCTTTCCTTTTACCTCTCTATTCTTCCCGACTTCCTCTAAGTCATATTCCCAAAGCAGGATCCTGGTATACGAAGGACTTCTACAGTGTCAGCATATTTCTGCTTAGTCATAAATTTTAGCATGCAGCCATGGATCTAGCTCATGAGGTCAAAGGTGTCAGAATAACGGCTGCCACCATTTGTCACATTCTGAGCTGTGTTTGATACTGTTGATGATACTGATTGTATTGCTTTGACCAAAGTGACATGCATGCTCTATTAAAGTACCTTCCATGGTGTGTGAGAACTGAGATTGCTAAAGGGCCATGATGGATCCCAGGAAATAGTCATTGGTGCAACCAATGTGGAAATCAGTCTTAAGATTTCTCAAACATCCAGGCTTGGAAGTCCCACTTGACCCTCCTGGGTATATATCACGGTGACATATGTGCACCTATGTTTATAGCAGCTTAGTTTGTAATAGCTAAAAGCAAAAAGCCCATCAATTGGTGAATGAATAAATAAGATGTGGTTTTTCTATAAAATGGGAGTACCACACAGCCATAGAGACTAGCGTAAGACATTTAAAGCTAAATGGATACACCTCAAGGTCACACTCACAAGTGAAATAAATAGGACACACATGTGTAAATATCACATCAGTTCTCTAGTGTAAGGAACTGAAGGTGCACATGAGGCCCAAAATGTATGATAGGCACTGTGAAGTAGGAAGAAAATGTTCAAAAGAGAAAAGGAATGAGGTGGGGGCAAAGAAAGGAAAGAAAATATCTGATGGTAAAAGGGAAAAGCTGGAAACAGAGCTTATATGTGTGATTAGAGGGCAGGGGAATGGAAAAAAAAAGAATCAGATACATCACACACAAGTACAAATTCTCAATGGTGAATGTGATGTATACCTAAAATGTACCAATATACTCAATAAAGGACAAAGTAAAAGGAGAAAATGCATTTACTGCTTTTGTCATATAGCAGAATATTCTAACTCCTTTCCTTTATAGCTTAAACACATTTAAGACCATTACCCCTTATGACCTACTGTTTAGTGTATCATTTTCTAGAGAAAATACAATAAAAATCCAAACATCATTTTTTTCCCTTTCCAACAGTGAAAAACCTAAAAGAAATAGAAAAATAAAATGATATGTAGATATTATTGGAATGCCATTAGACATTCCAAACTCCAGCATCATTACTATGAATTGCTGGGATTGTGCTTCCATTATTTGAACAGCAACTTATACTACTCTGGTTGGATAATAGATTATCCAGTAAAATATGATGGGTGTAATATGAGGCCAATAGAGTATAATCACACAATAAGTTTTTGCTTGTGGGGTATTTAACAGTCATTAATCTCTGTGTATTTTTCCTGTTTTCATGCATTCTTTACCAAAAACACAAGAGATAAGAACTTCCTCCGTTTTGCAATTTAAGGAGAAATAATTGAGAAAGCCTACATACAGCATAATTTGACCAGTATGTTCTACAGCAGAGAATAAAAGCTATTTTAAGCTTCTATTATTGGATAATAAGCTCTAGCACATTAAAACAGAAAGAAAACTACTGCATGAAAATTCAGAAGACACAAATTCATCAGTGCTGGTGAACAGTGACATTGCTGGAGACTAATTTTTTTTGAGTTTTATTTTCTGAGCATTGTTAATATGCTTTCAACAATGAGCACTTTTCATTTTAACTCTCAGAATAAAGTATAGAGGCAAATTCTGATAACAAAATATTACAACACAAAATCTATCCCTCTGAATTATGAACTCAAACCTTTTGACAAATCACAGCAAAATCATTTGGGCATGTTCCAAACACAGACACCACCGCATCTCAACTTTTCAAATGAACTTTGATCAAGGTCTTGTCTGCTTCGATTGGCTCTGACCCTGCAGTAACCTCATGGGCTTTAGTTTCTTTTAGAGTATTTAGAACTTTTATTCTCCTTCAGAAGTCTTTTACCTTCTCTGCCCACTTCTTTCATTCCTTTCAGGGCTATTATGTCCTTGTGTGACTTTCATGGTATATTGAGCTTGGTCTGTATTCCATCTCTCTGTTCTTCCTTAATTATTGTACAAATAGTCTCTGTTATTGCTTTATTTTCTACCTTTCTACTTGCCCACAATAGTATTTTCCTATGCTTGGATATTTTCTTGAATTCTAGGAGCAGATTGTTCAATCTGATAAACAGAATAATTGCTAATGAAGTGTTTTCTGGTTAACTTTGCACCTGACCTTTCAAACACCCCAGCTAATACCGTGAACACAACAACCCGTCCACAGGGCTTTCTCTCAAGCAGGCTGGTTTCAAACTGAAATGTGAACATGTTAGATTAACTGTACCAACTGTTTTTCTGACCCTTCCTTTAGAACTACTGACTTTTCTATTCTATGTGAAGAAGGTAAATATATCATAAAATTCCAGGGTTATGGTGTTTTAATAGATGCCCCCTAAAGCCTACTGCCCTCATTGGCAGGACTTTGGGAATGTTCCTGGGTCATGGTGTGTGGTAACGTCCTACTGACTGACTCCACAGTGGCCAGTGGGAAGATCCACCCTGGGTGTGTGGGCATAAGCAGGAGACTTGCAGCCTCAGTGGAATAAAAAGAGAAAGGAAGGTTCGCAACTGGCTGCTTCTTGTCTGCTCCGCTGTGAACTGTTTATTGTGTCCATGTGCCAATCCGTCCTGTCTGATAGCCATGCAACTGTGGACTGAAACTCCCACAAACTGAGTTTCCTCCATTAACCTGTGCGTGACAGATATTTGTCCTAGCAGCTAGACAGTAACTAACACATGTAGGTTTGAAAAAAGTTGTGAAAGACAACATGTTGACTTCAGCCACCCAATTAATACTGAATCGAATCACCACTTTCTTTTCTGAGCAAATGGCTTAG
Source organism: Thryonomys swinderianus (assembly GCA_004025085.1). NCBI lineage: Eukaryota > Metazoa > Chordata > Mammalia > Rodentia > Thryonomyidae > Thryonomys > Thryonomys swinderianus. Next base: position 2,935 of record PVIC010044389.1, read on the forward strand.
CAAATGCTAGTAAATGCCAAGCAGGCATTAAGGCTGTCCAGCTTGGCCTGTTGGGTAGCTCCTTCCCTAAGTCTATGTTGAAGGCATGCCCCTCAAAATGACCTCCTTTTCCCTAACTTCGCTCCCTGAATTTATACATAATAAGTCTAAGTTTCTCTTGAGTCTGAGAAAACAACTATTACAATGTCAGGCTCCTCTTTTCAACATCTTTTCTTCTTTGTTCTACCTTTGAAGTCAACTTTATAATAAACAAAAGCAAATCTTTTGTTTATTAAAACCAACACTTACTTTAAACCTTGTTGGAATTTTCGAGTCTGCTGTAAGGGCAAATAAAATTAAAAATAAGAAGCTTAATTTTCCCTGCTGAAAATAAAGGGATATCCCTCCCTTTTTTGCCTTAAAGCATTTGCTTTAGAAAATTTGTTAACTACTTTCACTGCCTCTTTGAAATGTATGTAAATTTTTGAAAAGACTAAATAAGAACCCTGGAATATTCCCTCCAGGACCTGGGAGTGTTGTCTTTGAAGTGTAATTATCAAGAAAGATACATTCCCCATCTCCCAGTTACCCAGGAAGATAGAAGTCTAACTCCAGGTGGAGAATCACTCCCAAATGCAGACCATATTGTACTCAGAAAAACAGGCGATATTTATTCTCATTTAAAAGTAAGTAGCAAACACACATGACTACAGCAATTACAAAGTGAACTAGGATGAGAAATGACGGGTTTCCCTGGGGTCTCTCAAGTCTCTTAGGCGAAGACCTGAGACAATTTACCCTGAGAACACGTGCTCTGTTTTCCTGGGCATAGGAAGGGAAAGATTTATTTTGGTTTCGGCAATGACTTTAGCGGAATGCTAGCAGGCATCTGACTATCATGCTAAATGCCTACTTGGTGTTGGAACCATTTGCCTTTTCTCCTACTTGTTGTGAAGTAGTTTTCTTTCTTTTATTCTTTATGGCTACAGATTTTGTTTTTAAACGTATTTTCTGCCATACATACATACATATATATATATATATATATATATATATATATATATATATATATATATATGCTCAAAACCTTTACTTAATTGAATAGAGATGGAATTTTATTTAGACCCAAGATGACAATAGCCAGAGCGTTTCTGATGATGTAATGCAGCAGGAAGGAAAACGTTTGAAGGTTCATTTTAGAGTTAACATTTATGAACACCTTAATGGCATATACTGAAATATTTAAAAGGTAGTTGATACTATTGCAGAGCGATTAGTGATTATTTTTGCATTCACACTGATGATACAAAAATGACCTGGTGATTAAATATAGAAATGAACACACATGTACATACATATATATGTGAAAAAATATTATATATTTCAATATGAAACACTTGAATTAAATGGATATGAATGCAAACTACATTTCAAATGAGTTTTAAAATGAGTTTATAAGTTATATATTTATTCCTATGATATTAAACTGCCTGACACGATAGAATAACTATTCTATTTGCCATAACCTGTTACAAGTATGATTTGAAGGAAATCTTATCAGGCTGATAATGCATATAACACAAGGAAGAGCCCCAAGATAAGAAAATAAGGGGCATGAAACATTTTCAATAAAGGTAAGAAAAAATCAGGACTGGTTGTTGCTTAAGGGACAGCCACCCAACTAGAAGAATGTTTTGAGGTCACAGAGGGTCATTTGGGATTCTAATCAATGATGACCAAGCCTGGATGAATATGTATGCTCATTAACTCTGGGCAAGAAAAGAAGAAGCATTTATTCATCCACCCAGCCTCTGCGCCTGGCATGCACTCCGTGTCCTCTGCGCCTGGTGCTGTAATTGCTACTGGAGATGAGGTGAGAAAATCCATGCCGGTGTTTGGAATATGAGACTACTTGGGAACCGCAGTCTGCGAAATGCTTGAGAACAATTGTAGCACATGTGGAGAGATTTCACAGTGTAAAGTAAAAGGGCGCACTAGCAGGATGTCATGGGGAGGGGAGAATCAGAAGCAAAGAAAGGATCCCTTAGCAAGCCAAATTTAGGGTCACATTTGGATGGAAGTCATGGGGGTGGGAGTTGAGAAAGGCAGGTATTATGTACTCAGAAATATACACACATATACATATACATATATATTTTAAATATGAAACTCTTGAAATAAATGGATATGAATACGAACCATATTTCAAACGGGTTTTTAAATGAGCTTATAAGTTATATATTTATTGCTATGCTATCAAACTGCCTGATATTTTAGAATAGAACAGCAGATAACTATTCTATTTGCCATAACCTGTAACAAGGATAATTTGAAGAAAATCCTTCAAAAAGGAACTCCTTTTTCTCTGATTATTTTTCCTAATGGTCATAAAAATGGAACTTACCAAAATTTATTCTTGAAATTTACATCCTAGGGACAAACCACTTATGGAAATTAATGGACTAGAGTCAGCATAAATAACATTTACAATTTTCAGCAATGTTCTCTCGTGTATGAATACATAATACGTTGTTCATTCACTTTTATTACACTAAAGATCAGCAATTATTCAGTAAGTTTCTAAAAGCATCTTCCCTCAGAATCAGGTGTTGGGATATAAAAATGAATAAAACAAAAACAATTGCCTTTGAAAATCATCTTTGCTTTCCTAGAATGTTAAGCTGGGCTGTATCCAGTGTTGTCATGTATTCATCCTTATTTCAACAGAATATCTGGAAGATGAGTAATAACAGAATTGATTTGAATTATTGAAACAATAGGCTAGCTAAAAGTATACCATATAAGTGTATTTTAAATGTCACATTTCAAATCATATTTTAATCCTCAAAAATGGTAAAAGATTAAACTTAAAATCCTCACTCGGGAGGCAGAGACAGGAGGATTGCTGAGTTCGACGCTTGCCTGGGCTACATAGTGAGCTCAGAGCCAGCCTGAACTACAAAGCGAGACCCTGTCTCAAAAAAATAAAATAAAATCCTGACCTCTTTAAACACAAACTCTCTACTCAATATGAACATTTTCAAAGTAAACCACACATTGGGGGACATTCTTCCATATAAAATTGCTTATGGGGTGTTATTACAATGCTCAATGTAAAGTTGGATTTTTTTGAAGTATTTACAAACATTTTCTGAAATGCGTACCATAGTAATAGTACACAAATGGTGCATGAAAAACAGTGTAGCTAAAATTTAAAATTGAGCACTGTCTCACACGTGAGCTCAAATCTTTATGGTTTTTATTTTCACCTGGAAAAATATAGTTCACAATTGGACTCTTGTTCATGCCCTGTTGTAAGGTGGAGAAATTATGGAAGTAAAAATGAATGTTTTTTTTTTTGTAAGACTAAATAGCAAAAAATTGTATCTATAAGGATAAGAATAATGCTTTTATTTTCCTTTTCTTTTTGCTTTTCTTCTTCAAATATCGGATGTAGTTATGTTGTTGAAGCTATATTAGCTTGGAATTAAATTTGCTGAGACTGTCTGAATTTCTAATGAGAAGAAACGATAAAGCTGAAGGAGTTATTAGGAAAATAAAAGAATACAACTTGATTTAGGCTAATGGATAAATTACATATATTCAGAAAGACAGTTCCTCATGCTGTACTGTGAAGCATACATATTTTATATTCTCTTTTAAAAGAACTGGGACATAAAGCTTGTTACGGTCAAGGAGATTTTAGACTATTTGATTTAACAAAGACTCAAAAATGCTGATGCAGTGGTACCTCAGTTTATGAACCCTATTTTACTATTTGGGAAGTTCAGTTTGTGAAAGGATATAAAATTTTGTCACTTTTGTTTGCAAACACAAGCATTCATGAGCCAGGGTGTTACTGTGTTTAGATCTGGGATCTCTGTTATTGGCATAAGAAAACCTCCTAAAAAACTTGTCTTAAGAAGAAGTTGGAGAAAACACGGTAGTAGAAGTGGGTAATACGGTCAAGTCAAATCTATACCACAGCCCAATCCTCTTCCAGATCAGTTAGTAAAGATTTACTGTATGATGTTAAGATTTGTTGTTGCTGTTTATTATACACAATTACTGTGGTATAATTAATTGAATTTAGCTAGGAAACAGTTGTGAGTCTAGTAATCTCAAAAAAAATAGAGCTTATGAAATACAGAAAGTGCCAACTGTATAATTTTTGTTGATTCTGACATTTTTTCTTTTTTTTTTTTTTGAGACAGGGTAATTGACAGGACTAACAGCTGGTGGTTGATGGCAAAGTTTATTGGAATCGCACAGGCTTACAAGGTGTACATGTGGAAGTGGTGACCATAGTGGTTGGCCCTGGGAAAAGAAGAGGGAACGTTACCTGAGCACAGGTAAACATCTGCCGCAGAATACAAAGAACATTCTATAAACTCCTGCAGAACATCTGATGTAACATAAAATAATCGGAGGGGAAGGAGCACAGAGAACATAATGGGCCGCACACCTCCACAAGCCACTTTTGACCGGGGTCCCTGCATTCCTGGGACAAGCTGAGCGGTAGCCATGAGTCCTCACATGATCCTGACAATCTGCGAGTTTGAACACTTAAGAGAAATTCAGACGCGGGATATTTTCAATGCTCTAGTGAGCAGACACTGCTCTGCTTCTGATCTCTCCATGAAAACAAGGCACGGATGAGTTTCTTTCTCATGCCACTGGCTGGCTGAAGCCTTCCAGCAGTCTCATCTGGCAAATCCTAACAGGCAGATCGAAACCGATCCTGCTAGAGCCTATTTCATGTGCTGTGAATTCTCGTAAACACAATGGAACAAACACAATTTGCTACGGAACAAGAGAGACACCAGATACAGGTTTTGAAAGACAAATAAGAAAAGCAAAGTTGTAGTAATCACAAGCACAGGGAAATAATGGGTATTTTTAAAACATGTACTCTCATGTGTCTGTAGATTGAGTTACTACTGATCCCACTTTTAAGTAATTTTCCAAATGGTCTCGAAAAGATCACCAAAGATTTCTAGAAACACTAAAAATTCATGCATTTGACTATTGCATACTATCTCATAAAATATTTTGAAGAAAAATATGTTGCCAATTACCGATTTTCATTAGCTACCTGTCTCCTCCTATATCACTGAATATTTAATCTTTTTAAAATTTCCATTCTATTGTAAAAGATATACCAAGAAGTGGCTGAAAAATGTTAACAGTAGTAAATTCTTAATTTTGTCTCAAGCATTATATATTTCATGTATTTTTGTTTGTTTGTTTGGTTTTTGTTTTTTTTGAGACAGGGTCTTGCTTTGTAGTTCAGGCTGGCCCTGAGCTCACTATGTAGCCCAGGCAAGCCTCGAACTTAGCAATCCTCCTGCCTCTGCCTTCCGAGTGCTGGGATGACAGGCATGAGCCACCATGCCCGGCTATTTAATGTATTTTTGAAACACAAGATTATTTTAGGATAGAAACTATCTTGAGTTAATTTACCCTGAAATATATTTTAATATAATGGTCACTTGCTGAAAGTATTTTGAAAATCTTTGTTCTATTTAGAAATAAGAATCCAAACTCGGGGCTACTTTGATAAGTGTTTAAAAACTTGCTCTGTGGCGAGCAGAGTTCTAGTGTTTCCTAGTGTCTGTAATGTAAATATTCTCACGTTGCACCATCTTTTACTTCAAGCCGTCGATGTGCTACAACTGGCTTATAAAATCCCTGAATATATTACAGTTGTCTGTCTATGGCACATGCCAATCATATGCCATGCACCCCACCATGAAAACCTAGGAATGACATGAATCTCTAACGAGGTGGTGATTGTGCCTAAGCATTAAAGAATCATCTATGGAAATAACACTTCTTATCTTTCAAATACAAAGTCTGTAATGGAGACTGAAACTTTCAGTAATAGAAAGAACATTAGGAAGAAAATCATAACATCAGGACTTGAGAAATTCAATAAACCAAGTAGGCCTAGCAGACGCATAGTGAGCACTGCACACCATGAGGAGTGAGTCTTCATTTTCTCAAGTGCACACCTGACATTCCCCAAGACAGACGAATCTTGGCCAACAAAAAGTCCACGCGTACCCTGAACAAGATTACAGTCATAGGAGGTATTTTCCCCAACCGCAGCGGACTGAAACCAGAAACCAACAGCTGAAGGAGAGCTGGAAAATTCATGTATGTTTGCCCAGGCATCAAGAGTAGTCTCTGTAAGAAAGGGGCTGGCAGTACTTGCACCCTGTTGTAAAAAGGATAAAACTGCTTCCCTACTTTATATCATTTGGAATCACCAGCTCATATTGGAGCAGCAGCCGATATATAAGAACCAGAACTTTACAGACAAAAACAGAAAGGCAAATCTTCATCATTTATATTTGGCAGTGGATTCTTAGAAATAACCCAAAGGCTCAAGAAATAAGTGAAATAGATATACCAAACTTCAGGAGGGAGAAAAAGGAAAGAACTTGTCCCAGAGAACACTCAAAAAATAATAAAACAACTCACAAAATTGGAGAAAATATGACAGACCTGTATCTGTTAAGACTGGACTGTCCTCAACATGTCAAGAACACTCTATGACAAACAGTGGATCAAAAATGAATTAAAGATCTGAAGAGACCTTTCTTTCCAAAGAAGACACACAGTTGGCCAAAGCTAATGCCATCCATCTACCTCGGGAACTAAGAAAGAACAAATCATAATTGTAATGAGAAAATTCTTCACAACTCCTCGAAGACTCATAGAACTAATTTTTTTAATGAAAAAATGTTGAAGAAATGTGGGTAATTTGGAACCTGAGTATTTTTCTGGTGAGCATGTAAATTGGAATAGCCACTGTGGAAAACAGTTATATATGGGATCCCCATATGATCCATCAATTTTACTCTTGAATATGATTATTTGTCAAAAAATGTCATCATTGTTCATAAAAGCCCATTGTCACTCTGTGGATGAATGGATAATCAACATGGAATACATCTGTAATACAGAAGGAATGAAGTATTGAAATACATGCTGAAATGTGGATGGATCTTAAAATATTATGCTAAATAACAGCAAAAATGAAAACACTATACACTGGAAAATCTTTTTCTGTGAATTATCCAGTGTAGGCACGTTCATAAACACAGAAAGCAGTTTGCTTGTTCCTTAAGACTGGGAGAGAGGGTGCATCAGGAGTGAATGTTTAACCATGATTTTCCTTGGGGGGAACAAAAGATTTTCAAACGAGATTTTAGAAGTTGTTGAACAATATCTTTACTTACTAAATGCCATGAAATTATATGTTTTACATTTGGCTTTATATATTCTCATTATTAATAATATTGGTATGTAGGCAATTATGTCTTTGAAAGATTAATGAAACTCTTAATCAGCCTTCAGGGAGTTAAATTATATTTATTAGATAACTATAAGAGTGTTACATATATATGTATATATATATATCTTATATATGTATATATATGTATATATTCATATATATTTATATATGTATATAGTATGTATGATTCAAAGAAGAGTCCAGGAATATGTCAAATAAGAATGTCATGGCAATTAGAAACTAATAATACATTTTCTTCAAACTCATTTCTTCAAACTCGTAAAATATTAATATTTTGATATTCAGATAAGTGACCTGTTTCAAACCATTGCTTTACTTTGTCAAATAAGGAGAATATTTTGAAAACTAAAAGAATAATCTTAACTAATGTGATGCAAGTCATGCAGAGAATGTTCTGTGGAAGAATAAATGGTTGTAACTTTACAGTCAGTTGATAGAGTCAAAAAGGAAAAACAAGGCCCAAACAGGAAGCTAAGTAGAACTGACTGAACTGAGGCTTCTGTGATGTTTCCCCTCTCTTGCATTCCAGCTTTCAGGGGTAGCAGTTTTGTTTCTGTTTTTGTTTTCTTTTTTTTTTTTTTTTTGAGACAGGGTCTCACTTTGTAGTTCAGGCTGGCCCTGAGCTCACTATGGTGCCCAGGCAAGCCTGGAACTCAACAATCCTCTTGCCTCTGCCTCCTGAGGGCTGGGATTACAGGTATGAGCCACTACATCTGTTTTTTTTGTTTGTTTGTTTTGCTTTTTCCTTTTTTTATTACCATCATATTTCTTCTTCCCCTTGTTACTTACAGTGCATTTTCCTTTGAATATTTTCTATTTCACATTATCTACCATATATTCTAGAGCCCATTTACATCTTCAGTTTCTCATGCCAGAGAAAAGATATGGTACTTACAGATTTGTGACCTATTTATTTCACTTATGAGTATGTCCTCAAGGTAAGTTCATTTGAGTATAAATGACTCAAACTTATCATTCTTTATGGCAGAGTAATATTCCATTTTATTTTTTTAAAATCCCACATCTTCTTTATCCGGTCTCCAGTTGATGGGCATTTAGGTTGTTTCCAAGATTTAGTTATCACACACTGAGTTGCTATAAACATGGGTGCGTATAGTCACTGTGATGTGAATCCATACCTAGCGAGGGAATAGCAGAGTTAAATGGGACCTCTAATCCAAGTTTTCTGAAGAGTCTCCACACTGATCCCCATAGTGCTTGTACCAGTCTGCATCCCACCAACAGTGGAGAAGGCTTCCTACCTCCTCACAGCCTCGCCAGCATTTGTGGCTGGCTAATTTTGAGAAAACAGCCATTCTTTGTGGGGTGAGATGGAGTTAGTGTTGTTTTCATCTGCATCTCTCAAAGAGCTAGTGATGTGGAACATTTCTTCATATGTTTCTTAGCTACTTTTACTCCTTCCTCTGAAAAGTGTCTGTTTATTTCAGATGCCCGTTTTTGAACTGGGTTTCTGAATTGGTGGTGGGCTGATTTTTTATGTTCTTTGTATATTCTAGTAGCCCTTGTCTGAGAAACTACTGGTAAAATTTTTTTCCCAATTTGTTGGTTGTCTTTTGGTTCTGGAGGTGGTTTATTTTGCTGTGCAGAAGCTTTTTAATAGGATGAGATTCCATTTGTTGACTTTTTCTGCTAGTTCTTGTGCTGTAGAGGTTTTATTCATAGTCTTTCCCTAATTCAGTGTCTCCGAGAATTCTACCTCACCTGTTTTTCAGCAGGTTTAGTGTTTCTGTTTTAATATTTTTTATCAGTAAAATCATTGCATTTGTTTAAGCGGTACTGCTTTTATTTTCTCAGAATACATCTCTATTACTATTTATTTACTAAAGTTCTGATTTTTAGTATTCATATATAGAAAGCATTTTGAAATGAATACTAAGGATAACATGATGATATACTGAATTAACAGGTAACCCACACAAGATTTCTTCTTTACAAGCACGTGAAACCAGAACTCTGGGTATCAGAGAATTATTAGTATAAAACTCAAAAAAGTATTTTAATATGGCAAATAGCATTTAACTGATGGCATTTTTGGATGTATCTACAAGATAGTGGTTGACTTTTCATAGTTCTCAAGCAAAACATTAGAAAAGGTCCGAAGTCTCAATTCCCCAAATTAATATCACGATGACAGGAAATAAAGGTTCAAGAATATTGAAAATCATTCACCTGTATATGACAAATGGGTTCAGTCACTAAGAATTAATCTTATTATGCCTTGGCTTAATAAACTGTATACTTAATAAGCTGTGATAGAAATAAGACTACTCAATTGGTTTAAAATGAATCATTTATCTTTTTTACTAGATATTAATTAGGAGCAATGGATGGAGGTAATGTCAAGGGATTGGAATCAAGATATTTGGATCTTTTTTCTGGTTCATTCACTTACTAGGTACTGTAGTTACCTGTATCCATCTTCAGGTTGCTCATCTGCACAGAGCTAATAATAATAAATACCACTGAATCGCTGCTAAGATTAAAGATAATGCTTGTACCATGTCTAACTCAGTTAATGGTTATTATTATTAATGCATCTCATTACACTTTTCATATAAAGAACAGGATATCATGGACCACTAAAGGCTGAGTGGGGAAATGATTTTTAAATGTTTCATTCTAGAGTATTATGTGTTCTCATATTTCTCTTTTGTAATACAGCATTATAATAGCGCCTACCTTTGGTGGTGGTCATGATCACTACCCAAATTATGTGGAACAAAGTGTAAAGTGCAAACACCTTGCCAATATTAAATGTTGAGTGAGTTATGAGTATAAGAGGGATACATCACAATTTCAAAGTACATATTTGCAAACTTTGCGGCTGATAAAACCTAGTGCAATATCCATAATATATTGATTCAAAATATAGATAGACTAAACCTATGGCTCTTCTATTTGCATGCATCGTTTTATTATTTATATGAAACCCTACAAGAGAGAGATATCTACAGCCCTCCGTGGGCTAGATCTCACACCAACGAGCACAAAACTAAAAAGTACTGAGGAAGGATTCAAAACAGGGAATGCCACTCCAGCAAAGGTTCTATGTGAGGGACGAGTTAAGTCTCTTTAGGAAGGTGGAAGAAATTTTAGAAAGAGATATTTAAAAAAAAGACATTATCCTTATTCTTTCAAAGAGCTGTGTGTTGTTATTTACTAACAATCCAAAGCCACCTTTCAAAGCTTTTTAAGTCTTCAATACTTTGTTTACTTCTCTACTAAATAACCGAAAGTAGACAAAGCTGAAGATGGAGAACAGAATTTGAAAATGCACTTCAGGACCGACCATCGAAGTTATACCTGGAGAACAGCTGTATTTAGAAACGCGATCCCCCGGGAGCCCACTGTGAGGAAGGGTCAAGGGGCTGGACGTGCTGCTGGCAGCTGCTCTCGGCCGGTCCTCGGTCCTCTGTCCTTGGTCCTCCGTCTTCGGTCCTCCGTCCTCCGTCCTCTGTCCTCGGGAGGGACGCGGCCTGACTGCGCGGTGCGAAGTGGAATTCATCCTTTTGGAATTTTAATGCAATTGTCAACTGCCATTTCCTTCACATTAAAGTAGTTTCTTTTTTGATGATATAGCTATAAATGTGAAAACCAAATTAACTTGTCACATTTGACTGGCTAACGTATCTTCCAATCCCACTTTGAGCATATTGATAAAAACCTCAATAATCATGGTTGAAATCAGGAGGAAGAATGACATGTTTTTCAAGGCTGCGGCAGAGCCTCAAAGATGAAAGATGGGACTGAACTTGGCTAATATACGGTTGTTTATGAAGTACAAAATCTGACATAAAAATGGGGGCACACAGTCCTAGGGTGAATGAATGCCCCCGCCCCTCAGTTCTCACTGTCGGAAATAGCACTGTCCTGCAATATCGATTAACACTTGTATTTTATGATTTTATTAAATTAACCCTAGTATTTCCCTCTGTGAAAGAATTTAAAGATCACATTCCCATCTTAACTCAGGGGTAAAAATGGTATTTGTAAGTAGTACTTAAATTAAATTAAATTAAATTAAATTCAGAGGTATAAAAAAGGAAAGAACATAGACAAGGATCCCATCAGGTTGAGGAAGTAAAGATTTCCCGAAGCATATACACTTCCCCATCCATTAACGGTTGTCAATGAAAGAACCCCGGGCGACTTCCCGCTGTGTCTCCGCCCCTCGGCATCTCAGAAATGCGCGTTGCAACCTGTCCGAGCTTCAGAGCAGAGAACAAGCACTAACGGGCTAAGTGAGGGGGAAGCAGAGGCTCCGTGGGACTGTGTGGAATTTTTTTTTTATAAATTGAATTCTTTATTGGTACAATTTATATACATATCAAAATCATGTATAACATCGGGGAATTTGTACCAGTATATGACACAAGTTAATTCTCATTTTTTCCCATATCCCTACAACCCACCCCTCCTCACCCCCTTTATACATGCTCTTTTATTTTCTTTCTGTATCATATTTATTCCTTCCCCTCATCACATTCCCACACCAAGTTTCCTATAGAAATTTTCCATTCTATAAAAGCTGTCCTACTTTCTAAAGCTCACTTGCATCTACAGGTGTTCATGTCAAAGAGAAGATCCGGTAATGGTCTATCTGTGATGTATTGATTTCACTTATTAGTATATCCTCCAGGTGTCTCCATTTGCACCTAAATGGATCAATCTTGTCATTCTTTATGGCAGAGTAATACTCCATTTTATAAAAAAACCACATCTTCTTCATCCTCTCTCCAGTTGATGGACATTTGGGTTGTTTCCAAGATTGAGCTATCACAAACTGAGCTGCTATGAACAATGATGTACATCTGTCTTTCCAATGTGAGTTTTTAAATTCTTTTGGGTATATTCCTAGCAGGGGGATAGCCGGGTCAAATGGAACCCCTAGTCCTAATTTTCTGAGAAATCTCCACACAGATCTCCACAATGGTTGCACAAGTCTGCAATCCCACCAACAGTGGAGAAGGGTTCCTTTCTCCCCACAGCCTCACCAGCATTTATCATTGGTTGATTTTGTGATTGCGGCCATTCTTTGTGGAGTGAGATGAAATCTCAGTGTTGTTTTCATTTGCATCTCTCAAATGACCAGTGATGTTGAACATTTCTTCATATGTTTCTTGGCTGCTTTGACTTCTGCCTCTGAGAAGTGTCTGTTCATTTCAGATGCCCATTTTTGAACTGGAAACACAAGAAACCTAGAATAGCAAAGGCAATTCTAAGCAACCACGACATGGCAGGGGGTATTACAATCCCCA
>PVIC010044390.1:0-15036 GCA_004025085.1 Thryonomys swinderianus
GCCGCGAACTCAGCAATCCTCCTGTCTCTGCCTCCCAAGTGCTGGGATTACAGGCGTGAGCCACCACGTCCGGCATTGTGGTATGCGGTGTTGATTGTTGGTGGGCGTGTTTCCACGCCCAGCATTATATGTGGTTACCAGGGATCGAACTCAGGACCTTGCGCTTGCGAGGCAGGCGCCGGAACCCCTGAGCCAACCCTCCGGCCCAGACTGTTCCATCTTTATGTTATGTTCATGAGTCTGTTTAGAAAACACTTCCGCTGTCATTATTCCATACAGTCCTTATATAAGATACACAGGCAGGTATTACTGAGGCTTGTTTGAATTGGTTTGGTTTTCTGAGATAGTCCATTTGCTCTGAGCCATGGGTCTCCAACTTCTTAAAGTAGGATAGTTTCCCAAGTCCACCAGTGTTCTCCAGAGCAATTCCGATACTGACCCAACTGTGAGGTCCAGTCTGGTAAACAGATGCTTCTCATGCTGAGATCACGAAACAGGACTCTGAATTTCCCTTGCTTTCTCTCTGACCTGATGTAGGGCATGGGCTTCCTGGTGAATACTTCACAGGACTCAATCAAGGATGCCACACTGTGGCTCAGACTTGAAGGCACAGAGCGGGCTGGTGCTCCCACCCTCTCGACAGATACTGTTCCAGTTGCACTTCTGCGATGATTTCTCCAGCTCACCATTTTGCTCCTTAAACACTGTCTTCGTCAACACTGACAAAACCACAACTGTGTCCCAGGGGCTGAATCAGAACCAGCCACATACCCAGAACGAAGCATTACAAATCCTATATGAAGGATATGAGCCAGAGGAGGGAAGACTAACTCTGCTTGTGTCAGAAAAAGTCTCTGAGAGGAAGTGACATTTAAAAGTACGAGGGCACCAAGCAGGGAAGGGGAAGCAAGTTCCTGGTAGGGGAAGCAGCTGGCAGGAAGGCCAGAGGTGCCTGGGCACAGTGCAGCTTGAGGTGTGGGGAAACAGGGCAGGCGAGGTGGAGTCAGACATGAAGGACGGTGGGCTGAGTCTGACACAGTAGGAGGTCTGTCCTTCCGCATAACTGTCCCTCTACTGCTCTCCCCTGTACAAAGCTAGAGAAGAAAAAAGCAAAGGAGGAAAGGAAGAGCAGGCAAAGCGGGAATGCAAAGGTCATTTGAGTACCCTTTTATCAGCTCTATCTTTAAAAAAATTCATTTGTTTGCTATGGAATTAGCAAATTAATGACTTTTTCCCTGAAGAACGTTCAACCAGAAGGTTTTGTGGGCAACTCTGGATGGTACTGTTCAGGTGGGTTCAGTGTAGACTTGAACAGCGATTCCTAACCTTGGGACTCTGGAGACCAGCCCTTCAAGTTGTGATTTTATTTTATTTATATTTCTAGTGGCTAGAGAATGAAAAAATGAAACACAAAAGGGGGAAAATGTGCTGTTGATTCAGCCAGAGTAGTGATGCCAAACATGTGACACATGTGCTACAGTGGATTGTTTATACCATTGAAAATTCATCATGTATGTGCTAGAAGAAAGTCACATTCACCCCATACTATACTATTCATGCACTTTGGAAAACCCATTGTACAATAAGCTATATCAAACACAAATAGCATGTGGTGACAAATATCTGTAACATATATGACAGACTGAAGACTAACGCTTTACTATGTAAAGAGTTCTTGCAAGCTAATAAAAAAAATCAACAACTCAATAGGAGAAATCATGCCTGACACAGTACAGGAAAGGTGATGGGAGAGCACCACTTTCACCCATGATTGAGAAAGTGTGAATGGCTATTTGGAAGGAAATTTGACCACAATTATCAAAATGTAAAATATTCTATTGCTTGACACAGAAATTCCCCTTGTAAAACTTTATTCTACACATAAGATCACGTACATTCACAAAAAAATGTCAAATAAGCTAGACTCAATAAGGTGCAACCAAAATCTAAATGTATTTATTTTTTCCTCACTCTACAAACTTCTTCACTCGGTCCTTTACTTCCCAAAATCAGTCTATAATTTCAAAGCGTGTTCATTAGCACTGGAGCAAATTTCACCTGAAAGGTTCTCCCTTGTCAGCTCAGGCTACTTCAGATATAGATGCCACATATGGAGGGAAGAAGGCAAGGATGTCCTCTCTTTTCCCTTCACACTGCTACCTCCAACAGGATAGGAGTCAGAAAAAGAAAAAGGAGGAAAAGGGGGCAGAGGTTCCAGCAATGAGTCTTCTGGCAGCTGGGCTCTGTCCTCTGGGCTGGAGGATTGTGCAGATTCCCCAGATATCTTGCCCTTGGGCACCTCCCCAGCCTGTGCCTAATGTGAGATGTTCCTCCATGGTGCTGCTTCTTCTGCTGTTTCAGAGGACCTGCTGGGAAGTGCCTTTAGGGTGGCTCTACTTTCTCCTGCTGGGCCTTTTTTGGCCTACAGATGACAGGGTTTCACCCTTCCCTGCTCGCTGGCTCCTGGTAGGGCTCATTCTTTACAACCTCAGGCCAGCCTTGCCTCAGCCTCTTTGTAACAGTTTTATGATACCACACTCAGGGCCCAAGGACTGGTGCTAGGTCTTCAAGAGTTCTTTTTCAGCCTTTCTGTTCATCTGTCCCAACTGACCTTCTAAAGTGAAATGGTGGGGAGGGTCACAGCAGACAATGACAACATTCCCCAAAGAATGTTTCCACTTCAGACTTCTCCATGCCACATCCAAAGGCTTAAGTCAGGTGATGGCCCCAGCTGGCACAATACATTACCCATTCTCTACATGGCCTGTCCAGGTGGTCTGACACCTCACTGAGGACTGGGATGGAGATACTCTGTGCCTATTGTATCATTTCTAGGGATTTTGAGCTCAGTCAGAAAATGAGAATTCCATTTTAACATCCTGTCATATATATATTCCATATACATCACTTATAACACTGTAATAATTGGAAAAAATAACCTCAATGACTGGTAAGTAAATTAATGGAGCAACCAAATGATAATATGTGTATGTCATTATAGAAAAAGCTGTGCATGATATATTAAGTTTTTTTATAAGGCAGAGTACAGAATGAAATAGGTTTTTATCTATATGTGAGCATTTTCAAAGGGACAGTTTGTTTCAAACAGATGGTTGTGTCTGCGTAGAACTTCTAGAGATGAGACTGAGGATTGGAAAAGTAAGAAGACCAGTTATTCATTGCGTAGTTGTCTTGTTTTGTTTTGTTTTGTTTTGTTTTGTTTTGTTTTGTTTTAGTACTGGAGATTAAACACATGGTCTCACACTGAGCTGCATCCCTAGCCATTTTTTAAATATTATTTTGAGACAGGGTCTTGTAAACTGCCTTAAACTTGAGATCCATTTGACATGGCCTCCCAATTAGCTGGGATTATAGTCACTGTATAACTATTAGTACTTTTCGAATTTGTACCATGATGCATTCATATTATGAATTTTAATACCTATTCTAGAGTAACTATGGTTGACAATTAACTACATATTTCAAAATACCCAACAGAGAGATAGTGAATACAAAAACAGAAAGAGTAAAACTTAGTAAGTGACTACTCTGATCTAATCTGATTATTACAGATTATAATATGAGCAATTATTATGTATCAATGAAGATTAAAATATATACTAAAGAAGAAAACATTATTAGGATGGTAGAAAATCCATACATTTCTACCAACTGGTCTTCAACAAAGGTGCTAGGAATACATTTTGGAAAAAAAAGGTGAATCTTCAATAAATAGTGCTGGGAAATTGGACTTCCACATGCCAAAGAATAAAAGTAGAACCTTATCTTTCACCATATAAAAAAATCAACTCAAAATAGATTAAAGACCTAAATGTAAAAATTGAAATATGAAACTAGTAGAAGAAAACACACGAGAGATACTTCCAGACATTACAATAGGCAAAGACTTTTTTTTTATAAGACTGTAAAAGCAAAAGAAACAAAAGGAAAAAGAGACAAATGGAATTCATCAAAGTAAAAAAAAAAATGCTTTTGGGGCCAGAGATTTAGCTCAGTGGTTCCAGCAACTGCCTGGCAAGTGCAAGGTCCTTGGTTCGAGCCCTAGTAACTACATACAATACTGGTCATGGTAACTCATGCCCGCTAGCAATCAGTACCACATACCACAATGCAGGGCATGGTGGGTCATGCCTGTAATCCCAGCACTCAAAAGGCAGAGGCAGGAGGATTGTTGAGTTCGAGACTTACCTGGGCAACATAGTAAGTGCAGGACCAGCCTGAACTACAAAGCAAGACCTTGTCTAAAAAATTTAAAAAATATGGGGCCAGGGATTTATCTCAAGTGATACCACACCTACCTTGGAAGCACAAGGGCCTGAGTTTGATCTCTAGTACCACCAAAAAATAATTAATTAATTAATTTGCACAGCAAGGGAAATAACCTATAAAATAGAAATAAATATTGGCAAACTGTACATCTAAGAAGTTAATATACAGAATATATAAGGAATGCAATAACAAAAACCACCTAAATAAGCCAACTAAAAGGTGGAAAATGAGCTGGATGTGATACCACAAGCCTGAAGTTCCAGCACTCTGAAAAGCTGAAGCAAGAGCCTAACAAGCTCAAGTCCAGCCCGGGCAACTTAGCAACTTAGTGAGACCATCAGAACATTTTTTTAAAACATTAAATGAGCTGTAATCCCAGCACTTGGGAGGCAGAGACAGGAGGATTGCTGAGTTTGAGGTTTGCCTGGGCTCCATAGTGAGCTCAGGGCCAGCCTGAATTACAAAGCGAAACCCTGTCTCAAAAAAAAAAGAAAAAAAAACATTAAATGGGCTGGTGATGTAACTCAGTATGAAGGCCCTGAATTCAGTACCACAGTAGATATATGTATGTATTTATGTATGTATGTATACGTATGTATGTATACACATACATATGTACAAAATAAATAATTTTTTAAATAGCCAACACATCTAATAGGCATTCTCAAAGAAATATATACAAATGCCTAGTAGTTATATGAGAAAATATTCAATATCATTAATTAGCAAGTAATGAAAATCACTGAAATATCACTTCATTCTAGTTAAAATAGCTATGATCAAAAACAGGCTGGGAGGTTAGTACTTGCCTATAATCCTAGCACTCAAGAGGATCAAGACTTCAAGGCCAGCCTGGGCTACATAGTAAGACCCTATCACAAAACAAACAAATACTAAAGATAGTAAGTGCTGGCAGGGGTGTGGGGAAACTGGAAGCCTGGGAATGTATATTAGTTCAGCTATTATGAAAAGCAAGATAAAGGTTACTGGAAAATTTTTTAAAAGAACAACCATATAACCCAGCAATCCCACTATTCGATCCTAAGGAAATGAAATCAGTAAGTGGGAGAGGCATCTGGGTTCCCATGATTATTCCAGGACTATTCACAATGGCCTAGAAATGGAAATGACACAAGTGTCTATCAACTGATGCATGGATACAAAGGAATACTAGTCAGCCATAAAAAGTAATGTAATCCTGTCACACATAAGACATGAATGGAACTGGAGATCATTATTTTAAGCAGAATAAGCCAAGACAAGAAAGACAGGTCCCACACAATCTTGTTCCAAAGTGGAATGTAAAAAGGTTGGCCTCAGAGAAGGTGAAAGAATGCATACTGGACAGATAAGGGAGAGAAAGGGAAGGGGAAAAATTAACAAGTGCTAAGTAATAGTTGGATAGGAGAAAGACATTCTGGTGTGCTATACCACCATAGGGTAACATAGAAAATGATAGCATATTTTTAAAAGCTAGAAGAAAGCTTTATATGTTTCTATCATAAAAATAAATAACTGTTTGAGGAGCTAGATACATCTGCCCTAGCCTCAGCAGTAGCATGTCCCCAACATGTCTAGAGGACTACTGCTGCTTTTACATGCATAGCTGCAGGGCTCACCCTTACACACATGACTGCTCACAGTAACGACCTTACCATCCATCAGATCCCTTAGGTGGAAGTGCTGCCTTGATGCTTAAAATATTGACAGGTGGTGCAAAAATTCCACAGACCTCCTTTCCCTGCCAGCCCCTCTCTGCAGCCCAGCTCTTGGCCAACAGCTGACAGTGCCAGCCATGTGGTAGACACAACTCACAAACCACAATGAGCAGCTTATGATCTCCACAAGGGGACCCACTTACCTACATTACAGTTTCTCCTTCTGTAGCATGACTGTCCCCACAGCCATCCAGCGGAGTCGGGGGGGGGGTTATATTTATATTATATAATCACAGATTAAATCTGCAATGAAAAGCAAAGTCTGTCTGCATCCACTTTACTAAAACAAAATATAATCACCTGTGAACTGTCTTGCATGTGCCCAGCAGCTCTGTGGTTGGCCCCGGACTCCATCTGGGTTCCCTGTCCTCTCCTTCTGCCCTTAGGCAACTGTCTTAGTTTCTCTTCTCTCCTTGCTGAGACTTCAGGACATCTAAATACACACCAAAATAGTAACCACATGGACCTGCCCCAACCTTGTGAAGAAAAAAAAAAAAGAGTGAATAATGGGCCCAGGACAATTTTGGAACCCAAGAGAAACAAAGACAAGAGCTATTGGGTTCTGGAGAAGAAAATGACTGATGAGGATAGTCATTAAACTGTCTATGACTGATGAGAATTGTCATTACATCTCAAAGGTCTGTCCCAGGAGAAGGAGAAGGCTGGAATGCAGAATAGGTACAAAAGTTAAGCCAGGGATAGCGGCACACTCCTGTAACACATCACTCAAAAGGCAGCGGCTGGAGGATTGCCATAACTCAAAGCCACCAGGGGCTACATAGTGACTTCAGGGCCAGCTTACACTACATAGTAAAATGCTATCTCAAAAAAAAAAAAAAAAAGATGCACAGGTTTGGAGAAACAGGCAGGCAGATTTTCAAGTTAGACAAGAGAGAATTTTCTAACCATAAAAAATACCCTGAATCTCCAGGAAAATTTACAAGAGTCAAAGTCAAAATCAGTGACCTCACCGGGCGTGGTGGCTCACGCTTGTAATCCCAGCACTCGGGAGGCAGAGACAGGAGGATTGCTGAGTTCAAGGCTTGCCTGGCTACATAGTGAGCTCAGGGCCAGCCTGAACTGCAAAGCAAGACCCTGTCTCAAAAAAAAAAAAAAAAAAAAAATCAGTGACCTCAAGGAAAGTGCCAAAGGCGATGTGCCTGGCCCTAGAGAAGAGTAGATGAAGATAAAGGTGAAGCCACAGCAGCCTCAACAATATCGCCTGAGCAACAGGACCCAGGTTACCAAGGAGTCACAGCCATCTCCACTTAATTTATTATCTTGTGCAATCCACCTGGATGTGCACCAGGATATGAGCTCTGCTCTTCCAGAAACCGGAGTTCCCCGGAGCAGGACTAGGTTAGCCTCTCACACACGATCCTCATCGGACAAGCTCCGATCGAGGTGGATACAGAAACCAGAGTGCCACACCCAAACCCTCCTCTGTGCCAGGTGGTACCCTCCTCAGGAGAGACGGCTGAGGCCTTGGAAATATACTTTTCAAATCTATTGGCCAAGATTAGTTCAGACAATGCCAAGCAGGGCTCCGTCTGGACCCTGCTGTGGCTGCCCCTTCATCATCACTTCCGTAGAGGGTGAAGCCCCCTCCTTCTCTAGTGCATGGGTCTCCAGTGCCAGGCCACAGACAGGTATGCTGTGGCCTGTCAGGAACTATCTGCACGGCAGGAGTAAATATCAGACAAACTATGAAGCTTCCCCTCTTCCATCTCATTGCTTGCAATTCTGCCTGCGCTGCGTCTCCTATCGGATTCTCCTACAAGCGTGACGCCTACTGCAAACTGTGCCCATGAGTGATCGAAGTTGTTCACTCCTTTAAATCATCCCCAGCCCAACCCCACACCCCTCACCCCTCCTTCATCATGGGAAACTGCTGACCAGGAAACCAGTCCCTGGTGTCAACAAGGCTGGAGATCTTTATTCTAGTGCATAAATTTCTCAGTCCTGCCATTGGGAAGCCCTGCTCTTCCGAGGGACTTTTCAACCTGACTTCATGAATCTCTAGTTTATCCCACTTGGGTTTCATATCTCAACTGTCATGGGGCACAGTCTGTTCCAGAAAGAAAACCTGACCTGTGGAAGGGAGTAGAAGGGGTTCTAACCCTAACTGGTTTCCTGCCTTCCAGAGCGAGAGGCAATGTGGACTCACAGTAAAAAACACAGCTCACCACTTAACTCACTGTGAGGCCCTTCTCTCTGCCTCAGTTTGCTCTTTGGCAAAGCAACACCAGCCACTGCGATGAGGATGAAGTGAGCCAGTCAACAAGGCCCTCCGAACCAGGCCTGGCACAGAGGCTGCATCACAGACGGACTTACTGTTGTTCCCAGGCCTGACGCAAACCTGACCTGCCTCACTCTTTCAGTCAGATGACCCAGGAAGAAAGTCTCTACTCTACCAATGAATGGGAAAGCAGAGTCCGGCATGGCCAGAGAGCTAGACAGTGAACTTCAACCCGAGTTTCTGCCTGGTTCACTCCATCGCTCCATCCCAAGCATCCTCCCAGAGCATCGTGGACTCACTTCCCTTATCTTCCTGGGTTGCAGTGGGGAGCAGGAGAGTCTATTTTCATCACTGCAGCTCACCCTGGAGCAAAAGGAAGCCTATGGCAAGGCCCGAGCTGGCTAGTGAGAAGCACAAGTTACACAACGTGAGCAGCTGCTGGGGCAGATGTGTCCACAGCTAAACAGGATACAAGTTTCATTTCCAGAGTGGAGAAACAGCACCTATTCCCAGACACCCTTACCAGGCAGATGGGATGGCAGGAGGGATGGGTTCCTTTCCACAACCTAGAAACTGATATAAACACAAAGGCTGCTGGCTCGCACACAGCCCTGGCCCCAATCACAAGGGTCCTTGGCTGTTAAATATGAGAACATTGCCCTTGGGACAGTCACCTATGTGGGGTGGAGGGCAATGAGTTTAGGATTCAAGGTTTCTGGAAAGAGCGCTCACCCATTCAAAGCAGGGCTCAAAAGGGGAAATTTCTGCTTGAATGTCAAACTGCCAGTCCTGGTTATGTAACTGAGCAATCCATCCACTCTCTCTGACTTTGTTTCCTCTCTTTCAAAATGGAAACTCATTCCTAGCTTGTAGGCTCAAGTGTATGTAAAAACGCTGGAACCATCATCAGGGAAATTGCACCACACTAAGATAATCAAAGACTACAATGGATGTAAAAGGGTTTAAGAGACTAAGAAAGCAAACCACTTTAGGTTCTCTTTATGTAAATTAATTGCAAAGGAAAGACAGAAAAGGAACAAATATTTCTTATGTACCTATCCAGAGGACACAGATCTCATTGGGCCCTTTTCCACATCCAGTCTCACTACATTCCCTATTGTGGATTTTACTGCCCTCATTTTACAGATAATGTGGTTTTCAAGAACTAAGGGCTATCAGGTTCCAAACACACCTCCTTCCTATATACCTTGCACTGTTTCCCCCTAAGCAAGAAAGTACTAAGAACTCTGTCTTGGAGAAAAAAACAAAGGCTGATGTTTATCCAATGACCTAAGCAAGTACTTCTCAAAGTATCTTTGGAGGAGACTTAGTCTAGTTTTGGTTCAGTTCATTAATTTGTCCCACACTGTGACATTTATAAAGTATAATAAAAATAAATTACTAGATATGTAAAAATTAAAGAACATGTAAAATACAAGCACGTCTAAATTTTACAATTAGATTCAATACACATAGCATTAGTCTGTCAAAACTATTCACAGTATTCCAAGCCTTCGTTCTCAGTGCTTCTGAGGATCGTCATGGACCACGTTTGTAGAACACATATCCTGGAGATACTTCTTCCTGAGACATCTCAGTTTGCCCCCTGCTTTAGGCAGGAATTCCGCAAAACCCTCAAGGCTGCTGGGCTCTTTCCCCATCAGAATCTCTCAGCACCTCCATCCATTTCCCAGAGTCTGACCTAGATCAAAACTCTGGATTCTACAGTGTATCTGAATTTTGCCCCCCATGCCCACATCCTGTCACCCCTACTCAGTTTCCTCTTATCACCTCCTCCATAAACATGAAGCCACTGTCAAAGTCTCCTTGGACCAAGGAGAGACAGAAGGTACAGCTCCTGTGAGCAGGGGTAGGGGGAAGGACAGAGGGAGGAAAAAAACTGCAGTAGCCAAATACCGAGTGCTTTTCGATGTTCGATCTGTACAGGTGCCAGTTTTGCAGACCTCATCTCTCTTGCTGACTTTATTAACGCACTGAGTCATGTATCACTGTACCCATGTGATAGACAAGGAGAAAGAAGCCCAGAGAAATGACAGAGCAGGGACTGAGAATGCACGCCTGTCTCAGATATCCCAAACAAAGCTCCAACTCCTCCTGAGAGTGCCTACTTGAGAAAACCCAAAAGTCCTAAAAGCACTTCCACGGGCAGCCTTAAGCTCTGCAGCCTCCCACGCAGTGAGCATGGGGCCACGAGAGCGCTCCTAATAGAGACTCACAGGGCGTTCCCATGCATGGGCCCACATGGCCATAAGTCTGCTAACAGCATCTCCCCTGCCATCACCTGATCCTGGGGGAATCCTGTCCTCCCCGGGATGCCCAGCTCCCCAGTGTGTACCTAAGGCAGAAACGCAGGGGAGTGGGCTCCACCGCAGGGGTCTCCAGTCTCTGCCTGTGCCTGCTCTCTCCCAGCAGTGCCCGGTTCCCGCCCCATCTCTGAGCATTTTCCTTCAAGCTAGACAGGGCGCTTTCCACCACAATGACAGCTGCCTTTGCTAGGAGCCACAGGCTGTCTTAGCTCGCTTTACATTCACCTCATTTTATTGTGCTTGAAGGATGGTACGATTACCCACATTCTTCACACTCCCACAGAGCCCAACTGAGACCCAGAGAAGTTCAGTAACTGGCCCCAAAAGTTAGTAAGGTGCAGAGGTGGGATTTGAACAGATGCACCGCCTCCCATCATGACATGTCCATAAAACATTCAGCATATGGCAAATACCCAATAGGTAAATTCCTGAGGCCAACCAAAATCAGAAATAGAGAAGATAGGGAATGGGTTTTCAATGTTCTGAGACATGTACATAAAGGAATAAATGAAATGATGCTGCAGAAAAGCTGGTGCTGGCACAGAAAGATGTTCTTGATGTTCACTAAGGCTGGGTCCAAAGGAATACATAACACTACAGTATTGTCCATTACGTAGCTACATGCATAGCTGTACACATGCACGTGTACTTTTTTTGAAGCAAAATATTTATTTGTACATTTTATATATATATATAATGATCACATTCATCATAGGGAATTTGTACCTATACATTATATATTTTGCTTTGTTCCCCCAATTCCCACCCCTCGTTTTTGACCCTCTTTCCCTCCTTATTTACAAATGCTGTTTCCACTTTTTTCTTCTTTTCTTGTCCCTTTTCTTTCCTCTCCCCCTCTCCCTTATTCCCCTTCTTATATATGCACTTTAAAGAAAAATACACCAAAAATATCAGCCAACAGATGTATCTCTGTGATGAGACTGAGAGAGGGTATTTTTGCATTATTCTTTTTTACATATCTGTAATTTCTAAGGTTTGATAGTAATTGTGGTGATGTGGCCTTGGAAGGTCCTGCCTGAACACCACTGGAGGAATTACTTGAAGAAAAAATGCTGACTAAACTTGTGGCATATACTGGTACAAATTTCCCAATGTTATATGTGATTTTGAGATGTATATAAATTGTATCAATAAAGAATTCAATTAAAAAAAAAAAGAAAAAAATGCTGACTAGAAGTAAAATACGTTGGTTTTTATCTTTTGCTTTGTTTGGGTTTTTTTTTTTTGTTTATTCATTTGTATTGTTTTGTTTTCAGTGTTTTGAGACAGGGTCTTGCTTTGTTTTGTTTTGTTTTGTTTTGTTTTGTTTTGTTTTGTTTTGTTTTGTTTGAGACAGGGTCTCGCTTTGTAGTTCAGGCTGGCCCTGAGCTCACTATGGTGCCCAGGCAAGCCGCCGCGAACTCAGCAATCCTCCTGTCTCTGCCTCCCGAGTGCTGGGATTACAGGCGTGAGCCACCACGTCCAGCATTGTGGTATGCGGCGTTGATTGTTGGTGGGCGTGTCTCCACGCCCAGCATTCTATGTGGTTACGGGGGATCGAACTCAGGACCTTGCGCTTGCGAGGCAGGCGCTGGAACCACTGAGCTAACCCTCCGGCCCAGGGTCTTGCTTTGTAACCTGGGTGGGCCTTGAAGTCACACTGATCCTCCCACCTCAGCCTCCCAAAACCTGGTATTACAGGCATGTGACATCACACCCAGCTACACTGTTTTATTTTCCTCCCATTTTAAAAATATATCCTGTGAACAATTTACATGTATCTCAGTCGTTTCCACCAATCTGGAACACAGTTTATTCCAAAAGAGTGCAGTGATTGACATGTGGAAGAAATTAAGGCTTCTCAAAGCCAGGCCTTTGGGAGATCCAAATTGGATTTGCTCAGCGTCACTCACAGCTAGCTCCTGTTGGATGCTCCTGAGCCTGTTTACTTCTGGCGAATATGTTTTCCTGATCAGCTGACAATGTGGAGGAAAGCAGAGAAATCAGCTACAAAACGTCTGGACTTGGGATCCAGGGTACACAGTCAACTCAGCCCCTGAGATGAAATGAAAGAGGCAAATTCACTGGGTGCTAACTTCACCAACCTTACCAACCTCCTTGAACTTGAGCCAGATTCTCTGTCACCAACAGACACAAAATCACAGCCACTTTATGCTAAGCTTGCTGAGAGCTCTACAGGGCAATTGTTTTATGAACCCCAAACTGGCCACTGGGGAAGCAGAATATTAGAAAGAATAAAGCATTGGCACCAGGAAAACCTGGATCTGTCCACATTTCACTCATTCGCTCACTTGCTGAATGATTACAGACAACTGCACCATAGATTCTTGCCTCTTCTGACCCTCAGGTCCCGCTGTAAAATGACAATAGCACAGGGTTAGTGCTACTGAGTACTCACTAACTGAGGTCGCCTTTGCTAGATGCTTAGCAATCAGCAACAATGCTTTCCCATGTTGGCACCTCTTCCACTGTATCATTGCGCATGGTTGAGATACAGCTCCATTACTCACAAGACAGGAAAGAAAAGCAAAGGTAGAATATAACAACCTGTCATGCTTACTGCCCCATCCTGTCTCCATGCAGCACTGCTGGTCATGTTCAGGTGGCAACTTCCAAGTCTAGATAGGTCAGAGGGGGCACAAAGCCCCAGCATAACATCTGTCCCTCGGCCTCACCCCTGCCTCACACCAGCCCAGAAACAGCAGGCGGCTCTGACCAAAGTTAAAGCAGTCACCTTGGAGCCCACTGAGCGACAGAGTGAAATCATGTTCTAAAATACAGCAGGTTTTTAAGGAACAAGCAGGCAGGGTGGGGGGCTGGGAGATGGGCTGGTCAGGAAATACCAGTTTAAAGTTAGCTCTGACCTATTAATCAGCAGCGGGGACAATGATGCAGGAGGGGCGGGAAGGCCGGACATGTGCTCTCGCCAGATTTATGGGGCCAGAACAAAGGGTGGCCCGCTCGTTTAGAGAGTCTCTTTCCCTTTTCCTCTGGCAAAACGAGGACATTGTTTGAAAAGCCAAAAAGAACAAATATTCTAAAGACTGAGGTCATTTCCAAAGCCACAACAGCTCCTGATGGGGATCCATACACGCCTTGAGAAGAAGCAGCAGAAGGCTGGGCACGTATCATACACAGACTGAATCTCCTTCCGAGGACTTTCAGGGACCTGGAACCACCTGGCTGAGGTCACACTGAATGCATCTGAGGAGCCAGACTGTGCCCACTGTGCCCCTCGAGAGCAACATAGAAGCCTCCAAAGAGGTCTGCTCATGGCATCTCTGCTGCCTTCTGTGCGCCGCGCTTTTCTGGGAAGGTCTTCCTGAGGCTGAGCTGGCCATGACTGCTGATCTCAGCTTCTTCTACAGTCCAGAGAGAGTCTTGTCTCAAAGGCCAGTCTCATCTCATCACAGTAGGAAAGAAGAAGGAAGGGAGAGGAGAGGGAAGGAAAGAGAGGAGAAAGTGCCCAACCAGGCAGCTGAGTTTAAAATAAACCAAACACAGCCGGGCGTGGTGGCTCACACCTATAATCCCAGCAATCGGGAGGCAGAGACAGGAGGATTGCTGAGTTCGAGGCTTGCCTGGGCTACATAGTGAGCTGAGAGCCAGCCTGAACTACAAAGCGAGACCCTGTCTCAAAAAACAATAAAATAAAATAAATAAATAAATAATAAGCCAAACACAGAGATGACACAGATTCTCATTTTCAAGCCTTTTGGAGTTTGTGGTCAACTCACTATAGCTTGATGGCCTCTCCCCACCTAGCTGCCCCTGAGGTCAGGTGTTGATTACCTTGTGCCTAGGACTTCCAGCAGAGTCCCTTTGGCCTGTCTAGCTTTCCTGCAATCCAACATCCACACCGCTACCAGCACAAACTTCCTCATCTACATATTTGTTCATCCCCCTTCCTGCCTCAAAAGTGTTTCATTTCTTCCCCACTGTCTTCAGAAATGTGCATAAACTTCAGCCTGGACTCAGGGGTCCCCTACATGTGACCATGTAGCTCATGGTAACAATCATAGCACAGCACTTCCCATGGAGTAAGGGGGGTTGCATTTGAAGGCATTAACTCCAGAGAATAGTTGACTTCTAAACATTGACGCAAAAATCCTCAACAAGATACTTGCAAACAGAATACAGAGAGTTATTAAGAAAATCATACACCCTGATCAAGTCGGATTTATCCCAGAGATGCAAGGCTGGTTCAACATACGTAAATCAATCAATGTAATACACTATATTAACAGACTCAAGGACAAAAACCATATGATTATCTCAATAGATGCAGAAAAAGCATTTGACAAAAATCCAACACCCATTTATGATCAAAACCCTACAGAGAATTGGAATCGATGGACTTTATCTCAATTTAATACAAGCTATTTATGAGAAACCAACAGCCAGCATCATACTCAATGGGCAAAAAATGAAACCTTTTACA
>PVIC010044391.1:0-14953 GCA_004025085.1 Thryonomys swinderianus
TTTTTTTTTTTTTTTATCACAGTTCAAAGACACTTATGAAAATGCCCTTCCAGAACTGCTTCAGAAAGCGGTGAGGATGAGGGGAGAAATGTGTTTGCACATCTGAGGAGTGTTCTGTGGGAGGTTTGTGGCTAGCTGCCTTTTAGTGCCATAAATTCTTTAAATTGAAACACATGTCATATATTTTTATCACTCTTTAACACAGAATAGAGGACTTCACAGTTTTACATGGATCAGAAAAACTGCATTGTTTAATTTGGATCTAAAATTTCCCCAAAAAAAGGACTGTCACAGGCTGGGAGAAACGGGGCCAGCTTGTCAAGGGCTGAAATCTTTAGCACCATGAGCCAAATGAATTCTTTCCTTCCGAGAAATTTATTTTCTACAGTGTTATGTTACAGCAACGGAAAGCTGACATAGAAAGCTGTCATTGGCAATGGGGTTCTTGCTATGATTCTACATGACAATGTGATTCATAATTGCGTGGAATGGGTTTGCAAAAGGAGCTTGAATGTTTGCCAAGGCAGAGGATAGAACTCATAGCAAGCCATGAGCAGAGGAGATTAATCAGTGATTCTGTGCTGGACTCAGAAGTCCACAACTCTGACAGACACATGGACAGTAAAGGTGAGACTTACAGGGTTGTAGACGGTATTGATGACTTTACTAGAAACTAGGCTGGAGGATATTCATGTTACACTCTGGGAAAGTACTGGTTTATATTTCATCCACGCTCTCAAACTTTGTGAGATACTGAATTTTAAAGTGACAGACAAATTATTCCGGAAGAAGATATTTAAAGCAAGTGCAGCACTGGCCCAGTGGCTGTTGGCTGCTTTTAGCCAGATTTGTAAGAAGAAGTGGGGAATTAAAAGAAAAAGAAGAAGAAATATTTGAAAATATTGCATTTTGCACAGAAAGAAATATATTTAAGTTCTGGCCCAGAAGGGGTCAGTGAATAAAGGTATTAGTTCCGTTTTTTAAATCAAGCATTTGTGCCAGGACCCTGAGAAGCCTGGAGAGCATCACTGGCTTCCAACGGATCCATCTTAGGTTCAACAGAGTAAATGTTGAAAGTAGTTTCAAAGGCTTTTCTTGACAAGACAACCACAGGGGACTCTGTCCACCCAGCGTGACCTAGGGAGTTGTTTGCAAAGTCTGCTTCCGCCTGTCGAACTAGCAAGGCTCTCAAACTCAACTCAGGAGCTTGCCCCACGAAAGCCCACTCCTGAGAGATGACTGTTACAAAAAAAAAAAAAAAAAGTGAGATTTGTCGAATACGTTAGCAACCCTGGAGGAGACTGGCAAACGCACACAGACCGCTCTTCACAGTGTTTGGAGAAGCAGGAAATGTTTACATGAGGATCGGGTCAAGGTTTATGTCAGAAAGGAGTGTTTTCCTGGAAGCTTGGTGAGGCAGTCTAGGAATGTGATGCCAACCAGGAATGATAATCTCTCCCTGATGAAATATGTTTAAATGGAGGCAAGGCACCGGCGCGCTGAGGGGATGTGTTATGTTGAGAATAAGAAAGCAGCAGGAAAGGCATTTGGATACGTGAGGGCAGCAACGTGTTCTGCGAAGTAACTGGATTCGTGATTCGAGTCCGTCTTCTTTCTGCCAGCCGCAGCGCTTCCATCGTCTACACGATGTGGGCTGCAGGACAGTGTGTGCGGAGTTCTAGAACTACAGAGCCGTAAAGCCTTCCTTCTGCTGGCATTTCAAACCAAAGTCATGGAGGGTGAGAAATATACGTCAGACTCAGATTCTCCACAAGGTGCCAAAAGAGGTTTAGCTAGGGACCTGTGCGCGTGAAGTCTAAGCTGCGTCGGAGAGTCCAGAAAGTTAAAAAGGAGACATACGCCAAACGCAAGCAGAGGCAGCTCAGAAGAGTTGGCGATTGGACTGCGCCCAGTCAGCCTGCAGGGACGGGGTTTCCTGTGCCCTTGGGAGCACACATGCCACCACGCGTTTTACAACTCAGATGTGACTATATGGGCTCTAGTTCGGATCAGAGCTGCTGCCACCCTTCCTTCTGCAAAAGAAAACTTACCTTGACCTTGTATCTTCAGAATTTTTTTATTATTTTTATATCTTTCATATCAGTTTAATATTTTACAACTGTTCATATCAAAGACTTTGCTTTGGTTCTCAGAGGAGACTTTGAACTTGACCTTTTGGGGGCAGTTCTGGAACTGGGAAGATGGAAATCTTGCAGTTGGACTTGATGCATTTTTCTTTTTCACTGTGTGATGGATGTAGACTTCTCAAGGTCAAGGGCAGAACATGACAGTTGGGTCCTGAAGTCTCCCAAAGCCCAAATTTTGAAAACCTGGTCTCTGTGCCATGGAGTCTGGGGGATTGTTGAAAGTTTAGAAGAAAGGGCATGATATAAAGAGGTTATTTTATTGGGGACATGTTGTTGGAAAGAAATAGGTACAAGGGCCTGCACTTTTCTCTGTTTCCCAGCTGTACTGAATCTCTCCAAGCCCAAAGCACCAAGACAAAGAGCCCATTGAGAGGCATTATTATGAGCCAAAGTAAAACTCCCACCCCTCCATAGTTTTTTTTTTTTTACCTCAAGTATTTATTACTGTAACATATATTGAATATTTTCACATTGTACATTGTCAATTTGAGATAACTTAGGCACTCAGCAGAAACTCAATGCACCTATGATAGTGAAAGATTTGCTAATTTTCTTTTCTCGAGTAATCATCTATTTCTATGCATCTCAAATCATACTGCACATTTAAAATACCTACTTATGAATTGAATTGAAAGAAAAATTGATCATCTAATGAAATTTTCCCAGTTCTTACAGAACCAAACATTAATACACCTGCAACATATGTAATTTAAAAACAATAAATTTCTGAATTCTAAAGACAGAAAGAAAAAAATCTAAACTAAAACACAAAGTGCAGTAAAAATAGCTGTGAAATAAATATGGTGCATATCCCAAAAGTACACAGAAAGAGTCGTATTTTCAACCTGATTATCCCCTGTGACCTCAGGACACTCTTGGCTCCTCCTCACAGGTTAGAAATAACACGTACAAATGGGGACTGAGTGAACACCTTCCCCCTTAGCTTGAGTTTTTGAAAGTACGAGTAGCTTGTTCCTCATGGTGGGCATGTCGGGTGGCCCTGGCCCAGTGGAAAAACTGATTCACAGCAATAGAACCTTTCAACTTTAGGATAAAGTAATGCACATACCAATGCAGACTGATGCAATATAAGCAAAGGCGGGCTTCCCAGTGTCACTTCCGGCCAAGATATTATTTATAGAGGAATCTCTCTCCCTCTCCTCTCTCTCTCTCCCTCCCTCCCTCCCTCCTCTCCCTCTCTTTCTTCCTCTCTCTCTTTCTCACATACACGTGCACATGCATGCACAGTGTGTAATAAAATATGTGCCCTTATCTTCTCCTCCTAGCAAGAGTATGTTAGTGATACGTAGGACATGCTGGGGACAACATAAAACTTGACATGACAGTAGATTTTAAAAGATTGTTTTGTACAAATATGAGTAAGTCAGGGTTTTATGGATTTTTTTCTTCAGAAAACTTTCTCATGTCTCTTGTTCGGTAAGAAAACACACATTCTAATAAATACAACTGCTCTCCAAACTATTAAAAAAGTCAGATCAACACCGCATACCACAATGCCGGACGTGGTGGCTCACGCCTGTAATCCCAGCACTCGGGAGGCAGAGACAGGAGGATGGCTGAGTTCGAGGCTTGCCTGGGCACCATAGTGAGCTCAGGGCCAGCCTGAACTACAAAGTGAGACCCTGTCTCAAAAGCAAAAAAAAAAAAAAAAAAAGTAGAGAAATGAGAATTTACAAAACATGATGTGTTTCTTTAAAATACTATTATAGACTGCAGTTATCATAAAGACAAGCTTTGTAACTAAAGAGGTATGAAAGCTGTTTTTATTTTGAGGTTTTAGAGTAATGGCAGAATAAATACTCGGGTAACAAAGAGTAGTGTATGTCAAGCTATTAAGACAAATTGACCACCTTTCTCTTCACGTATCTAATTTACCATGTAGGATTATTCTAGGCATTCCAACAAAGCCTTTGAAATATCCCAAAGCATTATTACTGATTCATTGCATTTTTGTTGTAATTTTTTAAATTTGAATTTTTATTGGTATATTATATATACACATCATGATCAAACTCAATATTGAGAATCTGATCCACAGACACAATCTAATAATTTGTCACATAATAACACTAAATATTTTTAAAATAATAAAATTTAGGCAAATCTATGCAGCATAAAATTAGCTTTAAATACATAAAACAGCATTACAAACTGAAGAATTTTTAAAAGTACTCTGTATATTTTAGTATTATACTTATTTTCTCAAAAGTCTATTGAAATGCAGAAATTCTCTAGCAAAAGCTCAACTTTGTTACATGACTGTAAAGGACTATATCGGCTACTTTCAAAGGCAGGATTATTGTTCTCTTTGTGCTGTGTTTTTTTTAGGAAAGAAGGCTATGAATAAATATTTTGAAACCATCAGCCTAGGTATTTAACATTCAGCAAATCTGCTTAGAAATGTGTTTACTGAGAAAATTTCCATATTGCACAGAAAAAAAGAATCCCTATCTAGAAAAATGTTGCACCGAGATGTCAAACATTCAGTTTCATCTTGATTTTGAAGAAAATCTCAGAAACCATAAAACCAGTTCTCATATGGGAGGTTAGCAGTGTAGTTTACCTAGTTAATTCAATATATTTAATTTAAAAATCACTTAAAATCACCAGTTTCATTTGGTTTCTCCAGGATTATAAGACACAAAGACAAAAATGAGAGGAATTTCATAATCAGACTTTATTTACAGCACATGAAATACTACAATGTCTGATGTAAGAATGGGTTGCATATCTTAACTACACATTTTAAAAAGTGTTTCAATGGATAAACTGTAGATACTACTATTTCACTGAATTGAGTAAAAGAGTGAAAGTTAAATGATAAATGATCTTACACTATCTATGAAATTGTAGTTCTTCAGATCACAACTGTGAATTTTTTTAAAAAATTTTCAAGATATGTTTTAGACATTCTCCTTAGGACTCAAACAACAAAAGAAACTTGAGGACAAAACATGTATTTTCCAAAAGCCAATATATTCACCAGACTTATGTTTTTCTGTTTGCCGCTCTAAAACTGTGAAAAACAGTGGAGACTGACACCAATTATATTTTTCACAAATATATGTATAATCATATGGATACTGTTTTCTTCATATAATGCATAATTTATAAGTAATTTTAATAAATATATAAGCAAAGAAAAGAAATGTGAATAAAGGAATCCATAATAAAAGCTAGCAGCTGAAATTTTGACTTTTACATTCCTAAAAAAGCTATCTAGTCAACACCATGTAAAGTCTAACAACTTGTGAGGATTAGAGGTCTCATTTAACCTTGCTACTTACCTGCTAGGTATATACACAAAAAGAATTAAAAGATTCATGTCACAGTGACATATGTGCACTTATGTTTATAGCAGCTCAGTTTGTGATAGCTAAATCTTGGAAACAGCCCAAATGCCCATCAACTGGAGACTGGATAAAGAAATTGTGTTGTTCTTTAATAAAAAGGGGTATTATTCTGCCATAAAGAATGATAACTTTCAGTCCTTTACACTCAAATGGAGATACGTTGAGGTCATACTCATAAGTGAAATAAATAGGAAACAGCTGTGTAAATACTGTATCTTTTCTCTGTTATGAGGAATTAAAGATGTAAATGAGTTCTAAAATATATGCTAGGTATTGTGAAATAGCAAGAAAATATTCAAAGGGAAAAACTGGGTAGGGAAAGGAAAGAAGAAAAAAAATGATGGTAAACAAAAGGAAACAGCCTATGTATACAGGGAGTGGTGGGTGGTTGGGTGAGAAAAATGAGAATTAAGTCATATCATGTACAAATTTTCAATGTCAATTGTGATCACAATGTATATATAAAATGTACCAATAACAAAAATTTAGAAAAACAGCTATGCATGTTCAGAGGGATACTGTCTCTGAGAGAAGAAAATGTATCCAAACTTCTTGGTGGGAGGCTCATCACGAGCTTGTAGGCAACCTGTGGGTGCCTCCACCCACAGAGTCGCATAGTCAGTCTCATTGGTAAAGCAGCAAAAAGAAAGAATAGTCTATGGATAATGTCCCCACAATAGAGTTAGAATCTATAGAGAATCATCCAGATATAGAGGATTCATATAACCTGTGATTAGAAAAGTATACATTGAAATTGAAATGGGTTAATGAACAAACCAAAATCACTGGAGAGAAAAGATAAGAAAAAATATTTCTGATGCACAAGGCACGAGATGCAAGAGCTCAAACAACAGCGTCTTGATGTGTCTGTGTACCTGCAACATATTACACATGTGATGTCATATGTATGTTTAGTTTTAATAGCATAACTTCCAATGTTCTCTCTCTTTTTTGCCCCTGAAAACTGTAATGTATGGATTCAACATCAATATGGAAAAAGTAACATTTAATTCCATTATTTCCTATGAAGAATTTTTCAATATATTGAGAGCACAGTGAAATGTTGAATGCATCATAGTCCGTTTCCTTCGTAATAGTATTGCCCTTTAGTGAACATACTTCAAATGGATTTCTAATCATGATTGTGATGAAACACTTACATGTTGGTTATTCATCCTAAGTAGACAAAATAACACAAGATGAATGCAAATGTCATCAGAGGCTCTGTCGCAGACACCCACAGGGAGAAGGCATTTCATGGCGTGAAACTTTAAAAAACATTTGCTCTTTTTATCTGAAAAAGAAACTCTACCAGCCCAAATGAAAATGAGTTACTCCCAGTCATGCTTTAATTTCCAGAATAATGAGTACACTTTTCTGGGAGGAATCAGACTCAGCTATGGAGCCAAGAGAGGAACTGGCCTCCCTGGAGGCGATGAACCTTGCAGACGAGGTAAGCTGAGGAAGAATGCAAATGAGGCGTCCTGTGCATCGGCAGCGACCCTCGCACGATACCTAATAGATACTGATGGCCACCCGCAGACACGAGCGGCTGAAGCCACACACAGCCGTTTTCAGCTCTTCTGCACGCAGTGCCAGTCTTGCGCTGACTGGTGCCTGAAAGCTGGTAAGAGGATTCGAGAACACCATCCCCTCCGGGTTGTGTCTAACTGAGGAAATGGTGTCAGGCTATGTTGGCTGCTGATGGACAGACACTTACAATGGCTTCATATGTTTGTTTAAGAGAGCTTTACGATGCTCAGGGGATTTTGTAATTTTTGAAAAACCTGGGATAATAATACTTTTATCCCTATCCATTTGGACATCTATTGGCCCTCCGACAGTGTGCACAAACTTTATCATATTCCGTTACCAAAGAAAAATAGACAAGAACACTAACATAATACCTCTTTTAAAATAAAGAAAATAAGGCTTTTACCGAGAGTTGTTTTACTTTACAAACCACAGTACGACCTTAATAAATAATCTAATTTTACCCACGTGAGTCTCATTTTTTCATAATTAGTTGTTTTCCTTAAGATAGGCAAAGTGATAGCCTTAATACAGAAATTCTGAGGATAATAAGTAACTTGCACCAACTAAAAACTGAAATAGTCTCCATCTTCTGTCGAAACAGTGAGGTCACAGACAGCTGCCACCAAAATTGTAGAGCTTGTTAAGTTCACAGAAGCATGTTACATGAGCAAAAATCCACGAGCAAAACCATCTATGCAAACAGAACCAGGGAAGTAAAACTTCAGTTTTAAGCAATGAAGAGCTGGAAATACCATGTGAGAAGTCAAAGAGATAAAAATAAAGGAAAAAAAATTGTAAAGCAAAACAAACATTTCCAGAATGGTCCAACCACAGGAAGATTCTCATTTGGGAGGGAGTTTTGGTAAGGCCTAAAGGGAAATACAGCAGAAGAAGCTCATGTGTATACTTGCAGCAAAAAAGCATCACTGTAAAATATTCCAGCACCTCCTCCTCTCTCTTTCTTTGTCTTTGTTTCTCTCTGCATAAATAGATATGTAGATAGACAGGTAATAAAAAATAAAGATAAAAGATTCAGAACAGTATATCAAAAGTATGCTGCTTAAGATTCTATTGTACTTCAAGGGAACTATAGTTTGTTCAATGATTTTCTATTACTTTTCAGATTATACAGGTTTTTATCTGCATAAAACTAAAATTTATAGATTTAAGAACCATAATTAGAAAATCCTATAGGACACTAATCAGCAAATCTTATTACTTAATTTAAAACTATACATTCTGCTGACTACAAAATGTTTAATTTTGTGTTTTGTCACATAATTAAATAAAAAATACAAATATTATTGTCTTATGAAATTCCTGCAGGATAACTTTATTGTATCAGCCTCGTGCTAATTGCTTACAAAGCAATAAATACTAGCCATGTCACCTGCTCATATTTAAAAGAGAAAAGAATTTAATAGAAATCACC
This sequence comes from Thryonomys swinderianus, assembly GCA_004025085.1. NCBI lineage: Eukaryota > Metazoa > Chordata > Mammalia > Rodentia > Thryonomyidae > Thryonomys > Thryonomys swinderianus. The sequence goes on from PVIC010044391.1 coordinate 8,490, forward strand.
TTTTTTTCTCAAGAGTAAAGAAACTTTTCAATTTAACCTATCTCTAAAAACTAAATTAGATATTCTTAAAGTTATAAACTATGTTTTTAGTTACAATAGGCTATGTTGGAGTGATGAATAATCTAATGTATATGTGGTGAGAGCTCATTATGATGTTGTCTAGAGATTTAGATGGATAGCAAATCTAGTACTATGCCAGGACAACATCTGGAACATCTTGTTTATACAAGATAAAGGGACAATTGAATGGAGGCCTCTCACTGTTTTCCCAGAAAATAACATAATGTTACACTTCAGAGTTCAAAGGGCAAGATAAATAACATAGACTTAGCTGACCATTGAAAAAATGGAATATGATCATAAAATATAATATTTGGTTAGATGTTAAGATTATTTACATTAAATGTGGAAAAGATGGATCCATACTAGAAGTCTCAATTTTTTTGAAAGGAAAGAGCATTATTTGAGCAATCCTGAATTGTCTGATTTTCAGGTCACCCCTGAATTTAACTGACATTACCTCAATAGATTACAAAATTCAATAGTTATATGTGAACATCATAACACATTACATTACATGATCAACACAAGATCTCTCTGTTTCCTTAAATTTAAAATATCCCTTTGTAATTTCACTGAAGATTTCACGGACACCTCTGAGTACTTTTCATAACTGGTATAGTATTTGCCAAAGAAGCACAGCATGAGGGGGGTAAACACTTGAGCTAAAGCCAATGCAGCATTTGAAAAATATTCAGTGATGTTTATTTGAAAACAATATAATTTTTAATCCTTAGTGTAAACAGTTTCAATGTAGAATCATTTTACATACTATTTTATGATAATTACTATTGTTTATATAATGCCTAATATTCTTTTTGTTGTTATTGTTAAGAGAGAATCTTGCTAGGTACTTCAGCCTGGTCTTGAACTCACTCTGTAGACTATGTTGGTGTTGAAGTCATGGTGATATTGCTACCTCAGCTTCTCAAATGTTGATTACAGGCAAGAATCCCTATGTCTTGTTTCTTTTTAAAATATTTTTTAGCTTTAATGATTAAAAATCGATTGGGTAGTGTGAATAAAACCCCTTTGTGGTCTCTGTTAACTGACCATCTCAGAATGGTTTAGCTGATTTTAGAGCATGAAAATAAATTTACAGTTATTTGGAGTAGTGCTTATTGTATTCATGACCTATTCACATCTATATCAATACTTATAATCTTAGCTTGTCAAAATGAAGAATGGGTTCGGTAAGTCTTACCAGACTTTTTGAATAATGGTGACTATAGTAACAGAGACACAGGTGCTGATAGATATTTTAACACTTAATGTTTTAAGACTGGTTTGATTTTCTTATGATGAGTTTTATTTCTTAAAAGTTGTGAAGTGATGAACCATATGGCTACCACCATACAAGTAACCTCTTTAAAGCAGAGGAGACATAATCATACAGAATCACAGGACTGAGGAAGGGAGGTATACTCTTCCAAGGTATGGCCGTCTTGTGACTTGACCTCCACCCTCTAACAGGAAGAGAGCTGTATCACCCAATGATTCAGTCACTATTCACAAGCCCTTCCTATGAACACATCAATCTTTTTGGTGACACTTGCAATGCAATGCAATGCATATGAAATTAGGTAATATATGGCTCAATAATGCCAACAACAGAATTCACTGCTTTGTGACTCAGGAGTCTCAATGTCTGGGTCACGCAATGGTCTATTAGGAAATGGGCTATACAGCAAAAATGGTGGCCAAGAGAGTAAGGTTTTATTTATATTTAAAAACAGCCCCTACAGACCTCACTGAGACTTCAGCTCCAACTCTTATGAGATCCACAGTGGCATTTGATTCTCAGCAGTGTGAACCCTACCTTTAGTGACCCATATGAAGCTTGTAGGCCGCTTAGTCCTTATAAGATTGGAACAATTTAATAACCTGAATTGGAGCTGAGGTGGTGATGCTGGTGCTTGGAAGTGTCTGCTAGAACTAATTTACATTAGCAGCAAATTTTGATTAAAGAGAGATCATAATGAACTAATTGCTTGCAGGCACATATCAAAACTTTAACAGTGAGTGGTAAATGGCAATTAAGCCGCATCTGCTAGCAGGTCTACAGCGATAAGTGACTTGATGCTGGCTGCATCTGTTGGCAGGATTTCAGGCAGAGTCCGACACTGATTTTAGTCTGCATGAATCCTGAACATTATTTCATTTACCACTTCTTCCTGAATTTCTCTCCTGCACCTCACACTTGTCTCAGTCAATTTCAGTAAGCCCACAACCTAATTCTAGCCCAAATGAGTAAAAAGTACTAGAGGAACTCTTTACAAAGAGAAAAAGACTCAATTAGGAGACAGCATAAATCCTTAACATGACCAACAAAATGAAAGCTGTATCTCAAAGAAAACACCAAGAATCCTCCTAAAATCATAAGCTTGTTAGAACAAGTAGTTTATATCCTTCGAGTTCACTTTATACCATATGTGGCAGCTGGCTGTCCAAGCAAAGCACAAAGCTTTCAAAATTACTTGTTGATTTTGGTACCAGGAACCCTGTAAAGCCTTTAGAAATTTTAAATTTAAAAAATGATTGTGACCACAAAGACAAGAATGAATTATTGTAGACAAACACTTAGTAAACTGAGTCTGAATACATTACATCAATTTTAGTGGCTGACAGCAGGACTAGAGTTAAGAAGAGCTTTACTGCTTGCTGCTCAACCATTGATATAATCTGCGGCTAAAACCATCTGTTTTGAAATTTTAGGGGAGGCTCTGGTTCCAGCAATGTTCACCTCTGAACCAGCACTGCTGCTAGGTAAACGGATGAAACAGCAGGTGATATTGAGGTACAAGTGTCAGAAAAATTAACGAATCATATCGCTGTGCAGTTCAGATTGACGACTCTATGGATGTCACAGCAAGGCAATGATACTTGTTTTTGTGGGATATGGAGATGGTGGAAAATAGGCTCATTTTGAACATATGTTAGAAGTAGATCCGAGAAAATGAATCTTGTAGCATACGCTAAGTAGGTAGATAAATTCAGATTGATGTAATAATGTAAAACACATTGATGCAATAATGTAAAAGCAACATGGAGATCAAACAAGGATAAAAAGAAGAGGAAATTCAAATGTTCCCCTTTGGACATGTATTGATTATATATTTATAAAAATTAATTTAAGTAATGTTTGTACACATGAACCTAGAACCCAAGAGTAACATCATGACAGTAATGCTTCAGGAAGTTCTAGGAAGGTAAATTATTTTTAAATCTTGACTGGGTGGGATTACAAAATTAGCAAGAGATGACAGACTAAAAACAATCAGAGTATGTTGTTGTTTTAGTGTATAACATAATCATTTCAAGACATTTGAAGGACTTCTAGTTACATTTTGCTCAAAAAAATATAAAATGGAAATAAGACTGTATTTGTAGTGGCAGGAATGCCCCTTGGGGTCAAAATATTAATTGCAATCAATGAGACATAAGCTTAAAAATTGTGTGTTTTCTCTCATATGAAGAACCCCAAGTAAAAACAAATTAAAGAACACAATTTAAGATGAATAATGGCAAAAAGGGAAAGACGTTCTAGGTAAATGTGAAGAAGACCATTCTTTGAAAAAAGCAGGGAACTGGCAGAAGCGAAAGAAGTTACAAAAAAAAAAAAAAAGGTGTGTTAAATTCACACACTGACTCCCCTCGGTGGATGTTGGCACTAAGCACTGTGCACATGGCCTAATAAGAAGGCAGCAGTCAGGCATTACGGGGCACACAGGCAATCAATCCAGGTTGAGGTAGCTGAAGGAGCAGAACCACTATGAGTTCCCAACCAGCCTGAACTCTGTAATGAGAACTTGCCTCAAGCTCCTACCCCAAAATATGTCATTATTGTCAAAAAGAAAGAAAGAAAGAAAGAAAGAAAGAAAGAAAGAAAGAAAGAAAGAAAGAAAGAAAGAAAGAAAGAAAGAAAGAAAGAAAGAGCGAGCTCATGTCTTTAGTAATGAATTTTTTTTTTTTTGAGACAGGGTCTTGCTTTATGTAGTTCAGGCTGGCCCTGAGCTCACTATGTAGCCCAGGCAAACCTGAAACTCAGCAATCCTCCTGCCTCTGCCTTCTGAGTGCTGGAATTACAGGCGTGAGCAACCATGCCCAGCTTCATTGTTTTTGAAACTATACTACAAAGCCACTGGGATAAAAATGTATTGTACTGACAAAGAAACAGATCTAAGGATCAGTGAAATAGACTAGAAGACCCAGAAACAACTCTAGATACACTAAGCCACCTCATTTTTGACAAAGGAGCCCAAAATCCTCAATGGAGGAAAGACAGCCTCTTTAACAAATGGTGCTATAAAAACAGGGCTTCAACCTGCCAAAGACTGAAGTTTGATCTATCTCTTTCACAATGTACTAAACTAATATCAAAGTTAATTAGAGACCTAAGTATTCAAAATAGGAACTCTAAGCCCTCTGCAAAATAGGTTAGGTGGTACTTTTGGTAACATTGGCTTAGGGAAAGATATTAAACATAATCTGAAACCAGTACAAACTTATAAATATATGTCCTATCTAATGTATGGTATGTGAACTACATAAATTATATTTCATAAGAATATTCATTCAGTCTGCTACACCACATATTTTCTGTCTAACACATTGCCATTTTCCCTCACATAAATATTCCACGAAACTTTTACATTGTCATTTTGTGTCATTAAATTTCTTACCTCTGCTCTCTTCAAGTAATTGTTCTAGTGTGATTTTGAAGACACAAATTTATTTTTTGTTGTTCTCAATACTTTAGGATGGTGATATTTTCTAAGTACTTAAGCATTTTGAGCAATTAAATTGAAAATCAAATTTTCTTCACTCCTTTATTTTTCCCTTTGTTGGCATTTGGAGTTTTGACAACTTCTTACTGCCTATTTCAACATACAGATTGATAAAATATAATTTGAAAAGCCTGAAAAGCATTTGGTTAGGTACCTGTATATTTTATTTTAAATTTATCTTTCCACTATTCATTCAAAAATTTATGATGAGTATGGAATGAAAAATGCTCTAAAATCACAACAAATATTTCCCCCTCTAAGTAAGGAAAACACTGAATAAAGTTTTTATTTTATTTTAAAATATTGACTCTGGTTAAAAGTTTCAGTTTTGTTACCTATGCACCATAATAGCAAAAGTAGTATAAAAATGAATGAGTAAATAATTTTCTGGGTAATTTATCTTGATGAAACAATTTATCAGCCTTACTAAAATGTTACCCTGTAGGAAAAATATAAAGTTGGCATAGTAATATTTCATGGCATTGTAGGTTTTGGAAAATTGGCTAATTTAAAAGTAAAATATTTTGGTTTTGGTTGATTAAGTTATTTAAACGATTTCTGGACTACTTAAACTATAACAAGCAGGCAAACAAAATGTATGTATCTGTGTTTCAGATACATACCATTCTCTCTGATATACTACTGTATAAACTTTTGTGGGTTTTTTTTTTAAGTGCACAGTATTCTTGTGGGTTTGAAACAATTCTATTCTTGATTAAAGTTGGGCATTTCATACCAAAATTAGTCACTTGGACCAGAGATTTCACTCAAGTGGTACGACATCTACCTTGGAAGCATAAGGCCCCGAGTTTAATCCCCAATATCACAAATAAGTCACTTTTAAACAGTTGTAATGCATTGCTTTGTATGTTTTTCATATACAGAGAGGAAGCTATCTCTTTGCCTTGATTTTATCATGTTTTAGTATTAAATATCAATTATGAATTTTAGTGCAAATTTATTTGACCTTGGCAGTTGATTCCAAATTTATGAAGGATTTGCTGTTACCTTTTGTAGCCTCATTAGTTCCAGCATTATGCTGAACAGTGAAATATTTAGAATTACCCTTTTAAATTATTTGATGTATATGAAAATTAATTCAAATACCTGTGTCAGGTAATACCAATCCCAAACATCTCAACTTCATTATCTCAGCAAATTAAAGTGGAGAAAAATTTGTTAGCTTTTATACTGAAAAATCACCAATTTTCAGTGCTACTTAGTCATTCCTGTGACTTACACAAAAACAGAATGTAAAAGATTGGGTTTGGTTGCTGTGTCTAAATCTTCAGTTTAAGCAGAAGTGTCACCTTTGGAATTATAACTTTATAATCTACTGTGGCATAAATGTTGCCTTTTTCTTATTTCCTAAGTAACTTTCAGTGGGCAGGGTCAATTTTCTTCTTCATAAACTGACAATACTATGGCCCATCCCTTAGAAAAATACTTCATACTGTAAATGTTACCTGGTGAGCAATGCATAATACTATCACATTCATTTTTGTACACAATTAACTGGATTTGTTCATTATTAATTACAATTACCTTTTTTTCTAGGCCGATTCATGTTCACTAGTATATGAATCGAGAAATTATTTATGGTGGCTTAAATTTAAA
>PVIC010044392.1:0-15057 GCA_004025085.1 Thryonomys swinderianus
ATACTGTTCATTATTTTCATTAACAAGAAACATGTAATTTGGGAGCAGCTAGATCAAGAAGAAAGTCTCAAAAGTTTCAAATTAATTTCTACAAGATGTATTACATTCTCATTAAAATCCTGATTTCATTATACTTAGATATAGACTATATGGAAAAAGGTAGAAATTTAAAATTTAAAATCCTTAGTATTACTGAACTACATTTTAAAAATTTGAATTGTTGAATAATTACTTGACTTACTGTTAGCTCCCCAAAAAAGGTTTTTTGTTTGTTTATTTGTTTGTTTGTTTGTTTTTGTCACCTTAGACTAAATAGGAAAATCATATTGCTAAACTGACACTTTATTCCTGAGAAAGGAAAAGGTATATCAATATGAAGTGGTGGAAAATGAAAACAGCTGTGTGTGTATGTAGTGCTGAGAAGTAAACCTGGGTCTCATGAATGCTGAGTATGTGTTCTAAGACTAAGCTTTGTCCCCAGGCTAGAAAAGCAGCATTTTTGCCAATGAAATTAACTTTATGATAACTCAGGGGTTATGGAGGCAATTATACTATTTAGAACTGAAAGAAAATGAAGCAATGATATATTAAACTTTGTGTGGATTACCAAATAGTGGCTAATCAAATACATTAACCTAAAATCATTCACTTTACAGTATTTTCTTACTTTGATTCCTTCAGACAAGGTCTCCCCACATAGTCTTAAGAAAATCAACATAAGGTATTCACATATTCAGCTAAACAAGCCAAAATTCCCACAGAAACAAATTATGAATATAAAAAGAATATTTAATGTTTTGCAGCAGAAATTAATGAAATAGAGAAAATTTTGAATGCCAAAAACCAACTACAATAAGGATCACAAAACAAGCACAGCTTGAATAAAGCCACCCAAGAAATGAGAAAGGAAAAAAATGAATGCTATTAAAGAAAATAGTATTCAGAAGCTAAAAATATTTGTTGAACCCTCTGAATATATTTATACCAATATAATTTAATCTCAGATCAATGGATAGTCCTTAAAATACTAATTGCCAGAACTGAATAGAACTGAAAATAAGAAAAGTGAAAGAATATTTAGAAAATATTAAAACAAATATGAAACGCACTTAACAAGAAAAGATGCCATATAAGCACATGAAAGAAAATTCACAGAAAAGGATGTTTAACATGAGTATCCCATTTGGTAAATTAACATGAGTTAAAATCAAAATATCACTAAGCGTGTATTATAATGCCTAAAATTTATGTATACATACATATACATATGTACCTTTATCTGTGTGTGTATATATTTACACCTAATATTGCAGCTAAAATACACATAAATTACATGTATTAATTTATGATAGTAAATGCAGGTGAAAATACATAGTGCTGGAATTCTTGTATACTACCAGCATGAATGTAAAATCACATAGTCACTTTGAAAAATAGTTAAGATATATTTACCTTACATATACTCTGACATATGATCTAAGAGTATAATTCCTGTGTGTTTATCCAAGAAAATTAAAAGATATGGCCACACACATTCTGTGAATAAATGAAACAATATTTTGCCAGCTTTATTCATCCTCAGTAAAAACTATAAACAAACTAAATATTCACAACTTTTAAGTGTACCAATAAATCATAGCATATCCATTCACTTAAACAATTAACTAAAAAGAAACAAACACACATACATAGAACAACATGACTGTATCCTAAAAACTTTGTAGTAAGTAAAGTAATATACACGACATTTATATGATAACATGGGAAAAATAATATTTTAAAGCCCACAGTCAGATCAGTGACTGAGGACAGTGGTAGCAAAGGGCTCGAATAAAAGAGATACAAGGAAATTTTGAAGTTTGTCTTAGCCTATTCAGTCTACTATAACCAAAATACCACAAACTGGGTAGCTTATAAACACCAAAATTTCTCACACTTCTGGAAGCTGGGAAGCCTGAGATCAAGACATCAAACCATGTATTTTTGGTGATGGTCAATTCCTCACCATAGATGCCATCCTGCTACATTTTTCCCATAGGGAAAAGGATAGAAAGCTCTTTGGGGTCCCTTTTATAAGGACACTCATCCCATTAATGAGAGGAGATTTTTAAGAACCTCTTCTCCCCTAATTGCCAACTAATGCCTTGAAGATATGGATTATAATATGTGATCTTTGGAAGATACATTCAGATCACTGAAGTAAGGATAAGAATGTTCTCCATTCTCTGGTCATAGCTACGTCCCTCCATACATTTATCCAAATGCATTGAATTTAATACCTAAAAATGTATATTTTACTCTATGCAAATTATATGTGAATAAACATTAGTTTAAAAATAGAAGGTATACAAGAATTATAAAATGAATAAATGCTGAGATGTATTTTTATATATGAGATCTTTAGGTATGAAAAGAATGATTAAATATCTAACTTCTTTAAAACTATATTTAAGATTAATTTTACTGGGATAGTGAAAGTAGTCAGAAAGGCTTTTCTTGAAAAAGACTTAAATCATCAGGTGTTATGACTTACGTCTGGTTGTGCCCCCAAAGCCTTATGTGGCCATACATGAGACTTTTCAGAGATGGCTGGATCTGGAATGTGTAACACTGGTATCAACTGGTGCAATGTTAGGATTAAAGATGCAAGTGCTATACAGCCTAAGATTGGATGTCCTGGATAAGATATAAAGGACAGAAAGAGTCCTGTTGTTTGCATTTCTTGATGTCTCTGCCCACCATGAATTGTTCTCTTCTACAATTCTTCTTTGCCATGCCACCTTGCTGTAGATCCAGTCGACTATAAACTGAAACCATGGGCTAAAACACCTTATGTTTGTTGGGTATTTTGTTTCAGCAGCTAGACAAGTAGCTAAAATTTAAGGTAATCTTACTAAAATAACATTTACACAAAAAAGGAATTATAGGGTTGAAAGCAAATGAAAAAATATAATCAGTACATACTATGGGCAATAGAAATTCAAATGGTATCAGTCAATAAGAGTAAGATAAACAGTACAGTAAAAAAAGGAATAAAGGATATATATTGGTAACTCAAAAAAGTTTGAAAACAGACAACAGTGGTTGAAAACAAATATAAAATAAAAGTGACATCTCAAGCCATTAGACTGTCAATGGTTTAAAAGGTGGTGGAAATTTTATTTACAGCAGGTGGAAATGTAAATCAGTAAAACTGCTTTGGAGAGAAACTCATAAAATTGAAAATAATCATATCATGGTTCAAGATTTACATTCTGAACACAGTCTCACAGATTAATTCTGTAACACACACATAGAAAGCTGGATATACATGGACATCTAATAGCATTGTAGGAAATGAACAGTAAGAAAAATGGAAACAATTCAAACAGCTAGGAATAAAGGAAGAATCAAATTGTATAACACACTGTATGTGTGTGTGTGTGTATATATATATATATATATAATACACAGTAGAGAAGTACAAAAATAAGTAAATCACATTCATTTGCTTAAAATGGCTTTATTTACATGAACTAATTTAAAACTGCAGTGTTAAGTAAGCAAAGACATAGAATAATGTAAAGGATTCAGTATTATTACATTAAAACCACAGTAAGCACTCTGACACTTCAGGTATATATAGTATACAAATGAATAGAAACTTTAAAATTTATACAAGCAATGTATTATAATTAATGATAGGCTTTTCTTTTGAGAGAGGTAAGAAAGATATGCTTGTATAGGAGAATATTATATGGGAAATATAACGTTTTTGTACACTATGCTGTTTTAGAAGTACAACAACACTAACCCAAATGTGAATGGTAAAGCCAATGTAGTTATTTTTCACAGTACTTACTACTTCTAGAAGATACTTCATAATAGTTCATCTAATTGGAAAAGTGCAACATGATGGACCACAAAATTTTAGTCCTCAGCTGATAATTGGACATTTAGCATTTTATCTGAAAACTAGACTAGTAAAATTTAAGTTGATTGCTCCATTATGGGTGGTACCTCTTCCAGCCCTGGCCGTGTCCCATCACAGCCATTTTCCTTTAGGTTGCTCACATTCCCAAAAGGGAAGACAGAGAACATAGCTCAGGTCTCCTTTCTGTGTCTTCTTGGGACATTGTTATTAAAGGCTTTCTTTAGCTTTGAGACAATTAGAAGTAATTACTTTGATTTTTAAATTTTAGTTTTCAACTGATAAAATTATATGCATCATGTAGATTATGGTTCATATCTAGATGTCCCCACAAAGCTTCATGCATTCAAAGACAGGGTTTGGGGTCAGTGAAGGCGATTGAATAATGAGGGTGGTTTGACTGACTTGCTGTTAGGAGACAGGATGTAAGGAGAAGAGGTGGGTCACTGGGGGAATGCCCTGAAATGGCATATCTCCCTTGTAGCTCTTCCATTCAGTCTCTTCTCTGCCACCCTGAGGTGACCAGCTCTTGTGCCACAGTGTCCCTCTGCCATGCCTTTCTGCCCTGGAGCCAGCTGACCATGAACTCAGATGTGAGTCAAAATAACCTCTTCTCCTTTAAATTATTAGGGTCAGATATTGTGTCCCAGTAATGATGCTGACTAAGATAGTGTACACATAATGCTTTGAAGTATATATCCATTGTGGAATCATTAGCTCTAGCTAATCAACAGATGGATTATTTTCTACAGATACTATTTTTGTCTTTAAAAACATTTAACTTCTACTCTCTTTGCATCTTTCAAATTAAAATATATCTGAGGCCAGAGATTTAGCTCTGTGGTGCTGCTGCCTGTCTTGCAAGAACAAGGTCCTGAGTTCAATCCCTGGTACCACAAAAAAATAAAAAGTAAAATATATGTAATATATATATATATATATATGAAAATTGTTATAAAACTTTTCTGTATTAAAAAATTATTAATAATTCAAAATTCTAACACTCATATTTTATTAGTTTTCTCATCACTAAGACATTTCAAGGAGCAAAGGTTTAATTTGCTTGTGTTTTCAGTCCATGATCCATTGGCCTCAGGCAGAGGAATCATGGTAGAGCCAAGATGCATGGCATTGATGGTGGCCGGGAAGGAGAGCAGAAGAAGACTGCCTGAAAGGAATGGGCAAGGGACCAAGAATAACATCCCAAGTCACACTTCCTTGATTCACTTAGGTTTACCCTGGAGAAGGATGTACTAATCTGCCTCATGTTTCTTAAGCCAAGAAAGTGACCATCAGTATTGACAATTATGCCCATTGAAAAGAGGAAATCTAGTCATGAAAGATTTTTTCCCCGTGTTGAATTAAGTAGGCCTGGGTTTGTTCCATGGTGGAAATGGTATTCCTGGGACTCTGCTGGAAACCTGCAAAGCCACTTAAAAGCCTAGCCTTAGAGATGGTATGTCATCTCTTCCACTCTATTGCACTGGTCAGAGGAAGTCTTTAAGGTGAGATGCAAAGGTTGGAGAAAGACCCATCCTACTGCCCCCCCCCCACACACACACATAAAGAAAGCATGTGTATTTAGGGAGTGGTATGGTGTGGTGACTATAGGTCATTAACTGAATCAAACAAATTAATGTCAATAAAGCACTTAGGTGAATGAACATAGCAACTGATACTTCCTTATTTATCTGTATTGTTATTGTTAATTCTTACCTGGGTATTTCACCAGGTGCTAATTGAATTTATCTCAACCTATTTTTGTTTTGCGTTTTGAAATAATTGGGAGAAATGGTGAGTCTTCGGGACTGACTTCCTGGGCTGTTCTCTGCCGTATCAGTCAGGATGTGAGAATGAGAGCTGTTTCTTCTGCTCCCTCTCCCACGAGCAAGTCCTCATTCCCCTTACCCCTCCATGGCTTGGGACTCAGCATCCTGAGTGTTCATGCTTATCTTTTCTTCTCTGTCAGAATGAATCTTGACCTTTGATTCTTACTTAAATAGAGATTCCCAAACTTGAGTGATATTTTCCTTGTAAAGGAAACTAGTCTTGTGAATTTGCCCCATGATTTATCCTTTATGTAGCTGTAAAATTAAACAGTTGAAAATAGAATTTAGCAAAGCAGATTTTAAATGTCAAGAAATGCTAGAATTTCAAAATAGCAGCATTAACTCAACCTGGTGATTGATACAGTCTTCCTAAAACTGTATCCCACCTCAAGAACACCATATCTTCTGGCGCCTCAGTTCTCTGATGTCCCCAGTTCTTTGTGTGAGCAGTACCAAACCTTTCAGTAGCATGATGTAAACTGTCATTCTTCAAACTTCCTCTGGCATATAAATGTTACTTAGATACAAGACTATCTTTTTTCCTTTCTCCTTGTCCTACAGTAATTAAGATGGCACCACTTGGTGTCTATTGGATAAGAAAAGCAAATGGATCGTTAAAGTCCTCTAACACCACTTGGTTAAAATGGGTATTGTTTAGTGTTTCAGATTCTAGGGTTCAGGTAAATATCTTGACATCTTGTTAAAATGCTTATTATTATAATGGTGAGACTGAAGATTGTTTTTTTTCTTATGTATTTGTGATACATTATATTTATAACTGTCTTGAGACATATATATATATATATATATGATCATTTTTGATCCCTTTTCCCTCCTCTACTCTTACTCTTACCCTCTTTCACTGATCTTCCTCATCTCCAAAAAAATCTGCCTCCTTGCATCTTACCATCACTGCTTTATTTTAGTGTTTCATTTATTTATGTTTCTCCAAAAAGAGATACTACATACAATTTAACCTCTGTGTTTGGCTTGTTTTAATATTATAGTCTTAAGATCCATTCATTTTCCTACACAGGTCATGAATTCATCTTTCTTTATGGCTGAGTTGTGCTAAATCTACACATCTATATCATTTTTGGTAATATGGCAGTTTTGACAATATCAGTTCTGCCTACACAGGAAATGGGATGCCTTTTCACTTTCTAACATCTTGTTCAATCTTCCTTCAGATTACTATAGTTTTTATTATAGAGGTCTATCATCTTTAAATACTTCAAGTGATTTCTAGGTATTCATTTTTTGAAGCTACTGTGAGTGAGATTGTCTTCCCAATTTCTTGCTCTCATTACGGTATATAGGAGCACTATTGATTTTTGTATGTTGACATTGTATCTCTCCACTTAGCTAAATTTGGTTTTTAGCTCTAAGACTCTTGTGGTGTGAAAGATCTGGAAATAAATATAGTTTGACTTCTTTTGTATTCATATTCCTTCTTTTTCTCTTTCCTCATTGGTCTGGCTAAAATTTTGAGTACTATATTGAGGAGGACTGGTATGAATCAGCACCGTTGTCTCCTGATTTTAGAAAAATTGCTTTCATTTTTTTCTCCATTTAGTATAATGTAAAGATAATTTTTTAAAAAATGATGATTCATAAAAATTATTCATTGAATGGAGTCATTGGAGTCATTCTATTCTTAGATTTTTACATAAAACAAGAAGCATAAGAGACAATCTTAATTCCTAGGATGACTTGCCATAAAAATTCAAGTGTTACTTATAAATAAAATACTATTATAAAATAACCAAGTAGTAAGAACATTGTACTGTCATTTTTGCAAGTGTAAGGGAAAATTTTTTGGATATTCTCCCTCAGTGAATAGTTAATGTAATTGTGATCATGTCATGAATTTTCAGAGTATTTACTTATACATGTCAGAGTAAGTAGGAATTTTTTTAAGAAACCATTTACAAATGGCATGAGTGCTAATCCTCTTGGTTGATTTTAGAACTTATGGTTTAGGGGAAGAGCAGAGAAGTACATATATTTGTTAATGTTGATTGCATGTCAGTAATCTAGCTGAAGGAAAATGTAGTGCAATATTTAAGACATAATTATTTTAAGAAGTTAGTTCTCTGCATTCCTTAGATTTGTTAAGAGCATGAAGATTGAGCCAAGACTTTTTTGTTAAAGAAATAATCCAGTTCTTTTTAATGTCAAACAATTATTCTACCTGAATAATTACAAAATAGAGCTTATACATCAATTATAATTGTCATAAAACAATATTAATGTATTCAGTTTTCAGTACCTTACAGTTATATACATTATTATAGTTTTGATTTCATAAAACACAGCCTGACATGAATAACTAATGTTAATGTTGACAAAGTTATAGGCCTTAAGGCAAATACATTTTGGAGATCTAAACAAAACAATGAGTTTAGTTTTATAGATGTCACTTGTCTTAACAGTTACGAAAAGCAACCACTCCTTACTGATTTAACATCTACCTGAAAAACAAAAACATGAGTGAATATAGTGTAGATCTATCTGTCTAGCTCCTGTAAAAATTATAATCTACACTTGAATAGCAAAAACTGGATTCAAAATATAAAAACAGGCTTATGGAGACAGTACAAAAGATATCACTGTCCACCATGCAGTTCAAGTCAGTCCCAGTGTCCAGCCTTGCCTTTGGATCTCAATTTTTCACACTGGCTGCAAGGAGAAGTATTACACAATAGAGACCATAATAGATTCCCTCTAATAGCTACATCAGGTACCTCTTTACAGAGTCAAAGGCAAGGAAAAGAACAAACTAAAAATATAAAAAATATTTTAATTCTTACTTGAATTTCTCATAAAGCTGGAGGAGTAGAAAAACCCAAGCTATAACTTAGAGTATGGTAGAACCATCTTGCTGTTCCTAAAGATAATTAGCCTAAAAGCTTGCTATTGAGAAGGATATAACTTATGCAGTATGCAGACTTACCATCAAGAAACACACTATTTATAGTCAGGTAGGCATAAGAAGTTCTGCTGTGCTGTTGCATGATAATGTGACTATAGATGACAATGTACTATATATTTTTAAAAGCTTTAACAAAAGTTTAAATATTTTATTATAAATGGCAAATATATGAGTAAACAGATATGTTTAACATTTAAACATTATACAATGTTTACACGTACCAAAATACCACACACTACCCTATAAATAAGATATCTATGTTTTTATAGATCACTAAAAATCAAATTTAAATAAGATATAATTATTTTTAGTTAGAATGGCTGTGCTTTAACAATGAGGTGTATTTTATTTTGCACCCTCTAGGTTGAATAATAAAAATAAGATTACTATGAAGAAACAGACTGTATAAGCTTCAAAATCCAGTAAAAATTCCCAGTTGTCTCATTGGCCTGACTTCTTCTAGTCTCACCGGAATTGCGTCCATAATAAATCTTTGTAAATCTAATTTCATTTCTCTTTCTAATGTACAAACTAGGATTTCATTTATATAAAAACATCTTTTAGAGTGGAATACTACATATTTGCATGATGTATAAAAGAGAAATGGAATATAAACTACTTCAGTAAGACTTTACTCATGAAACTATCCTTTTGCAGGTTTTATTAATAATTAAAATATTATCTCCTCAAGCAACTTCAGTTTTACAAGTCTTATAGGAAAGAATGGAAAGGAGTCACATATATACACATAGGAGGAAGAACGATATTGCTACCAATACTTTTCTCCATTTCCTAAAGTACTTTTATGAAGACTAAAAATAGGACCAGTCAATGAAACAAGTTTAAATATTTTCCTACACTGAAGAAAATGTACTTTTAGTTAATGAGCTGGAATTCTGAACTCACAAGTTTAACCTCCAAAACTCATGATGAGTTCTCCTATGTTTCTGAGACAGGAAAGAGAACTTGTGTTTATACCTCTGAGTTTGCTTTCAGCCCTACTTTTCAAAGGCTTACTGGAACATCAAACCAGTGCTCAGTTTTGATTTCCCATAGATACACTATATGGGATATGAAATATACACTAATTTTCATTTCACTTTATTATACCACTCAGAAATTTGCAAGCGCAGCCTACACAGTTCAATCAACTTTTGAGTCCTGTAAGAAAGTTTCATTTCTTAACTTAACAAGCAGTCTAGAAATTATCCATTTATAGATAGACTGTGAAGATATATTACAAGGCCCAATAATAGCTTCACATACTTCTCACTTTTTAAATAATTAGGTGACATGGATGAATAGAAAATGTGTAAACTACAAGTCAAAAATAGTTTATAATAATTGATATGAACTTCACCAATTGACAGGAAAAGTGTTTTCTAAGTTGTATTTACCTCATTTAAAAAACAAATGAAGATGTTTGTCCTATATAATTGTAAAACTTGAAGCAAATTAAAGTCACATGGATACCACATCAAAATACAGATAGTTTGATCCCACCCTCAGAGAATCAGATTTAGTAGGAGTGAGTAATTTAGAATTCTCCAGCATTACTATGATTGTTGCTGGTCCAAAACCCACCACCACTCTGCAAGATGGTGGATTGAAAATAAAATTCACAAGTCATAAATGCTCAATGAATGTGACATTTGTCATTTTTCCTTATTTTCTGCTTACAGAAATAATGTGCAGTTCTCAAACCAGTATTAAAATGTGATAATAAAGTCATAGCAATAATAACAGTCTGGTAATTAAAATATTTCAAGGTCCTACCACAAGGTTTTTAATGAAGATAATTTGGTCTTTTAACTGGTGCTCAGATTATCACTTCTGTTTGTCTGTGTTAGCTCTATCTATTTCTGACTGACTAGTTACCCATTTATGTTGCCAGCCATTAAAAGTTTACACATTCTTCAACATTAAGCACAAGTGTCTTCTCCAGTAAGGTTTTGTAGAATGCCATCATAGACTACATATCTCATTCCTTTGAACTCCAGAACCAAGTGGAGGTAAAAAGAGAGGTAAAAAGATTCAAACCTTATTTTTAAATTAATATTCAGTATCCTCACTATATAATAAGATCAAATTCAGAGGTTAACCCCCCACAACAGAAAAAGGTTGCCATTTATTATTCTACTTTATCCAAACTGCTATATATTGTGATAGATTAAGTGAAAGAAAAGTTACATTTAACTTACAGCTGTGTTCAAATTTCAGAATCTAGTCTTAACTCCACAAGTAATAGAGTGCTGTTTATATAGAATGATTTATATTTTATTCTCACTATAAATTTTAAAAATTTTTTAGAAATTAAATTATTAAAATATTATTTTTGCAAAGACCAAAATATCATTTCATCACCTAATTCTGTTTAAATTTTACTCTGGGTACCTTTAGAGACTCTTGGATGCTCAAAAAGGGAAGTTTCTTGATTGCATTTCCTACTTTTTCTTTTCTTTCTTTTTATTTGTTTGTACAGAGATCAGTCTCAAAACCTTGAGTCTGATTTTCTCACTATCTTCCTTCTCAGCTAACATTGTCTTTCCTAATCATATGCTGTTGCTCTGTCCATCTTTTCAATTAACACAGCACCACTCTGCCAACACAGGGACAAGTGGTAATAATACAAATGACATCTGATCCCATGACACATACAAAGAATAATTCCAACATTAAACAATAGACAGATTATTCATTTGCAAATTGGAGAAAGTGCTACCAAAACAAAAGCTATCTAATACAGTCGATTTTGTCCATTCTGAATCTTCATTTCTTAGCAAAGCAGCTTCTTGTAATGTGATTAGGTTGGACAAACTAAGAAGGAGTTAGAAAATGAGGATTTTGTGCAACTTATTTCTTTTTTTAATTGAATTCTTTATTGGTGCATTTTATATACAGTTCACAATCACACTCAACCATGGGGAATTTGTACCAGTATATGACAGAAGTTAGTTCTCATTTTTACCCACATCCCTACCCACCCCTTATATACGTGTTATTTCTTTTTCTTTCCAAATCATATTTATTCTTTCCCCTCCACTCATTTCTTTGGGTTCCTCCTGCCAAGGATACAACAAAGCCACAGCAAAAGAAGGAAATTCTCTTTCTCTTGGGCCCAAAGGTAAAGCTCAGTATCATACATGCTTAGAAAATGTTCCTCTCACATGTTTTCACATTAGGACTATCTTTCAAGTTCTGATGTCTTCATCTGTAGCTACCGGTTCCTCTGATTATTTTGCTTACTGTTTGTTTGTTTGTTTTGTTTTTGAGACAGGGTCTTGCTTTGTAGTTACGGCTGGCCCTGAGCTCACTATGTAGCCCAGGCAAGCCTCAAACTCAGCAATCCTCCTGCCTCTGCCTCCCAAATGCTGGGATTACAGGTGTGAGCCACCACGCCCGGCACTGTGCTTACTGTTCTGTTATTTTAATCATCTGTCTATCTTGTGGTCTGTCAGTTTTGGGGCCTTAAAGTAGGGCTCTTGTGCTGTTTTAAAATAACAAAAGAGATTATATTTACTCATGTAACTCTCTTTATATGCTTCATTCACCCTAGAGTTCTGTTTTTAAAATCCTGGTGTGGACCGGAGGGTTAGCTCAGTGGTTCCAGTGCCTGCCTCGCAAGTGCAAGGTCCTGAGTTCGATCCCCGGTAACCACATATAATGCTGGGCGTGGAGACACGCCCACCAACAATCAACACTGCATACCACAATGCCAGACGTGGTGGCTCATGCCTGTAATCCCAGCACTCGGGAGGCAGAGACAGGAGGATTGCTGAGTTTGCGGTGGCTTGCCTGGGCACCATTGTGAGCTCAGGGCCAGCCTGAACTACAAAGTGAGACCCTGTCCCAAAAGCAAAAAAAAAAAAAAAAAAATCCTGGTGTGCACAGTACCACATAGAAAAGATGCAGTATGCCTTATAAAAAATACTGCATTCCAGCCCATTTCCCTCTTGCCTTTTTGCTCATGCTTTCTAGGCCTAAAACAGTGCCTGGGTTTCAACTTTCTTCTCTTGAATGAGTACTTTCTGTATATCTGATACCTACCTCAGTGGGAATAAGTTTCAGTTATTATTCTAAATGCTTATATCTAGACCTCTGATCAGCAAGCACTATAGTTTGGGTCTGAAAAGTGTCCAAAGGCGTAGAGCTAAAGGTTTAGTCTTCAGCTTGGCAGTATTGGGAGGTCCTAGAGCCTTCAAGAGGTGAAGCCTAAGATAATGCCATTAAAACTGTCCCTGAGGAGACCTTGCCTCTTTTAATCCTGGCAACTATTAGGTGAAAACTTTTCTTTTTTTTTTTTTTTTTTTTGAGACCGTGTCTCACTTTTTGTACTTCAGGCTGGCCCTGAGCTCACTATGTAGCCCAGGCAAGCTTCAAACTCAGCAATCCTCCTGCCTCTGCCTCCTGAGTGCTGGGATTACAGGCGTGAGCCACCACACCTGGCCATGAAAAACTTTCTTACCACACAATCCTGCCATGATGGACAGCCTCAGCAGACCCCAAATGCAACAGGCCAACTGCCTGGACTAGCCTGAAGCCACCAAAACTGAGCCAAAATAAGTCTTTACTCTTTTTAAGTTCATTGCCTCCAGTTTTTTTGTTTGTTTGTATTTTAGTAACACGGAGTTAAATAACACAAGATCCAGTAGTGCCTGTTGCATTATAAGCACATGTACTGGGAGAATTTAAAAAGAATGTGATTCTTTAAAAGTAAAGACATCAATAAAATTCTTGTGTGAGCAGGTAGCTCAAGAAGCCAATTATAAAAACAAAAAAGAAGCCAATCATACAAAGTGCATGGTTTTGTTTTATTTAGTTTGAGGAAGAGGACAGGGTCTCGCTAAGTCTAACTTGCCCAAACTAGGCTTGAATTTACAATTACCTCTTTTACCCTCCTAAATTACAGCCATGCTTCACCATGTCTGTCTCACAATACTATGTAAAAAAAAAAAAAAACTATTTAAAAAAATACTATTTAAAAAAGATTTGCTAAACTGTGAGGATATTTATGAATCCTGTGCAGAAGCATTCCAAAACAACAACAAAAAAAAGTACCATTCTCTGAAACAAAGAAAACTGTTAGAGGGCTGGAGACTTAGCTCAGTGGTTCCAACACCTTCCTAGCAAGCACAAGGTCCCTGGTTCGATCCCCGTTAACCACATACAACAATACTGGGCATCGTGACTCATACCCACCAGCAATCAGTAGCACACTCCATAGTGCTGAACATGGTAGCTCATGCCTGTAATCCCAGCACTCTGGAGGCAGAGGCAGGAGGATTGCTGAGTTTGAGGCTTTCCTGTACTACATAATGAGCTCAGGGCCAGCCTGAACAACAAACCAAGACCCTGTCTCAGAGAGAGAGATAGAGAGAGAGAGAGAGAGAGAGAGAGAGAGAGAGAGAGAGAGAGAGAGAGAGAGAGAGAGAGAGAGAGAGAGAGAGAGAGGAGAGAGAGGAGAGAAGGAACCTATTAGAAATGCTCTAGTCTTGAAGTCTCCTAAATTGTCATCATTGACCTATATCTTGTTGGCTATGCCATTCATCTCTGTCGTCCGTCCCACCATTGCCTACTTTTGCAAGATATATTTAACTACTTCTCTACTTCATTTTGATCTTCACCAATTTATTTTCCTTGCTGTGATTGGAATAATCTTTTTTTTTATTAGTGTATTTATTTTAGTCTGTTGATTAGTAAATATTCATGACACATAATACATTGATCATGAGGAGTTGACACGCGTAAATTTTTTGTTTTAATCCTTTTTACTTCTCCTTCACCTTATTTCTCATTTCTTGCCATCTCTAGATCTGCAAAAGTTCTACTCCCTTTTCATTATTTATCTTTAACTTGCTCTTTAAATTATTTATAATAAGGATTACATAAGAGAAATTATGTAATATTTAATCGCTGAATTATTTCACTTATCTTGATTGTCTCATTTTTAAAAAATAAAATTCTAATTAGCCACTTCTTTTCGAAAACTTATTTTTCTTAGGAGACTCAGAATAAAGATGGAAATTCCTAATATGATCCTCACTAAACTTAATATTTTGTTTTCTGACCTCTCCAGATTCAACATGTACTGCTTTCTTCCTTTCTACTTTCAACAACTTTGACTTCTTCCCATATCTTGCCTAACCTCTTGTTTCTACTCCCTTGGGAGAGATAGTATTATATTTCAGTTTTCTATTATTCTCTGCTACCATGCTATAACCCCTGTATTTTGTCATACTTCATATATCATGCCTTCAGTTCCTAGATTACAGAGAACTTCCAGTTTTATTTCAAACTGATTAATATAGTTAGCTACTTATTCAGGTGGTTTTTTTGAATAATTGCTTTTACTTACTGTACTACAACTTTCAGTTGTATCAGAC
>PVIC010044393.1:0-15035 GCA_004025085.1 Thryonomys swinderianus
GGAACTGTAGCAAGAGGAGCATCACATTATTTTTCTGTGTCCTAAGAAAAAGGCATTTCATCACTTCTGTTTTATACTATTGGTTAGGAGCGAGTCATAGATCCAACCCACAGTCAAGGGAAGAATTGTGCAAGGATGCGAGTCCCAGAAAGGGGAACTAAGCCAGTACCCTTTACAGAACTTTTCAGTGAACTCATGGAGCTGACATTCTGGTGTGGGGAGTAAGATGACACACATGATATGCGAGATAGAGTGTTAGATAGCAGTAAGTTTAAGAGGATGGAGGACCATGATAAAATTGAAAATGACTAGAAAGCACACTTTGGTGCTATATGAGGTGACATCTACGTGGGAAGGTAAAATAGGCTAAGACCTAAATACTGGACAAAGGTTAATCAACTGAACATGTGTGGTGCACAGAAGGAGAGTATGTAGATGGACCATATTCAGGCAGTGGTAGGACAGTCAACCTGAGAGACTCAAAGAGTGAGCTGACTTCCTTGGCCCTCTCTGGTCACCCCTCTATGCAGGGCCCTCTCTGTTCTTACATCTCTGTCAGGGGTCCCTGGGTTGTGTGTGATAATCCTGCACTGGGTCTCAATTCAGAGTCCACTGCCCTCTTTCCGGTTAGTCCATGGGGCTGTCCATCCTGAGCTATGGTGAACGGGTCCAGAGCCTCCATTTCACCTAGACTTTGCCTGCCCCGGGAGCCCTGTGGGCTCCAGTGGTTCATTGTTCTTTCTCACTTTACTCGTGGCACCTGCTCACCCTTTGAATATCTGAGTTTTTCCTTTTTCTAGAATGTCTTGGAATCATATAGTGCATAGCCATTTGGAGTTCAGCTCTTTGCCTCAATAAAATGCACTTTCTAATGTTTTTTTTTAAACTCATAATTATGGATACTTGAGTCACAGTAATTTGATGTGTGTGCACTGCAGTCAGGGTAATTAATGCTTCCCTCTCCTTAAACATTTATACTTCATGTTGGGAAGTGTCAACCTCCCATCTTATATAGTTTCTAACATACATTGGGTACACTATATGTTGTAGACCATGAGAATGGATTCATTTTAAGTGGCTATATTTTGATGTCTCCATCCACTCCACTTTCCTTTCTCTTCCTCCCCCTTCTTTCCACTATGAAGTCAGCTTTGCCATCTCTTCTATGACGTCAACTTCTTCACTTCACAGATATGCAGTAAATGTCCTTCTGAGCCTGGCTTGTTTCACTAAGCCAGATGTCTTCCAGCTCTGTCCATGTTGCTACAAATGAGAGGAATTTTTAGTGAGATAATAGTCATTGGGTAAACATACCACATTTCTTTTTTTTTTTTCATACCACATTTCTTGATCCACTTTGATCATTTTATGGACATTTAGGTTGTTTCCATTTCTTTACTATTGTGAAATAGTGCTGGGATGTGGGACGGCAGATACCAGTTTGACAGGCTGATTTTTCTTTCCTTTGGTTTATATCCAGGAGTGGAACTGCTGGGTTACATATAGTATTTTTCAGTCACTTGAGGAACACTCATGTGGTTTTCTGTAATTGCTCTACTGATTTGCCTTCCTCAAACAGTGGGCAAGTGCTCTACTTGCCAGAGGTTTTTGCCAGCACCTATTGAATTTAGTCTTTCTTGATAATAGCCATTCTTACTAGGATGAGAGGGTATTTTACTGAGGTTTTGATTTGTGTTTTCCTAATGGTCATTGATGATTAATGCTGAACATTTTTGCATTTTACACCTGTTAGCCAAATTTATATATTTGTAAGAAGTCTATTGCTCACTTTTCATTTTTAAATTTTGTTATTAAGTATTTTCTCTTACTGTATGTGTGGTTCTTCATGCTATTCATCCTTTCCCTTTCTGTGTGGAAACTTTTTAATTTGATGTAATCTCATTTATCTGTTTTCACTTTCATTAGTGTTTTTTGAGTCTTTGCTCAAAATATCCTTTCCCATTGTAATGTTTGGAAGTATTACTTGTTTTCTTATACTAGTTTGACAACTTTATGCCGTATTATACTTAATATTTTTAAGGATTTCTTTATAATGAAAGGATTTTTGACTATCAAATCTTTTCTCTGTACCTATTGAGATAATGATACAGTTTTTATCTTTCACTTTGTTGTTGTTGTGGATTAGGCCTTTTGGTGTCAGAAGCAAATATTGCACAGTATTTCCCTTTCTGGGATAACCCCTTAGCCATAGCAAATGATCTTTTCGATATGCTAATGGAGCTGTTACTTTTACATCTATAATTGTCAGGGATGTTGGTCTGTAGTTTTCTCTTCTTAATGGACCCTTGTTTAGTTTTGGTATTAGGGTAATTCTGAACTCATAGATGAGTTTAGATTGCCTTCCTTTCAATATTTTTTGGAATAGAGAGTAATTCCTACTACAATACTGCTTTTTAAAGTAGTCTTGTGAAATTCAATAGTGAGGTCATCTAGCCTTAGAGTTTTCTTTCTGTCGAAGCAATCTCATCATTTGGTATTGTTCTGCTGAGATTTCTTGTATCTTCCTAGATACATTTTGAGAAATTGTATGTGCCCAGAAATTTTTTTTTAATTTCTCAATTTGTTGGAATGTATTCATAGTATTCTGTAATGATCTTTCATATTTGCATAGTGTTAATAATTGTAGTGTCCCCTTTTTATTTCTGTATTTGTGTCTTTTTTTAGTCTAGCTAAAGGGTTTTTTTTTTTTTGTATCTTTCAGAAATGGAAAAAAAAAAACCTTAAATCTGTTTCACTGACTTTTTAAAAAAGTTTCTATTTCATTTGTTCCATGTTTTGACCTTCGTTTCCTCGTACTATTTTTGAGTGTGATTCTTGATTTTTCTCAGTCCTTAAGTTGCAGGTAGGTTGTTTATTTGGCATTTCTTTTATGTAGTTGTTGATTGCTATAAAGTTCCCTTTTAGCTCTGCTCTTTTTACATTCTGTAGTTTTTAGTGTATTGTACTTTCACTATTACTTGTTTCAAGTAAATTACTAGGTCTTGTTTTGATCTCTTTGTTTGTATATTGCATTGTTTCATTTATAGGTATTTTTTCAATTTCTAAAGTGCTTCTCATAGTTGACTATTAGTATTAGTCCACTGTGATCAGAACAAATAAATGATATGACAGTAATTTTTATGGGTTTGGTGAAGCTTGTCATCTGTGACATGGTCTCTTCTGCTTAGTTTTCTGTGTTCTGATGACAGAATGTGTATTCTGCATATTCTGGATATGCCCGTTGGGACTACAGAGGACTACACCCAGTTCTCAGTGTTTCTTTATTATTTTGTCCTTATGCAGAATTAAGTTGGATTTTGAATCCTCAACTTTTATTGTTTTCAGATCTTGTTTTCTTTAGATGTAATAGTGTTTGCTTTATGTAAATGGATAATCTGGTATTTGGTGAATTATTACTTGTAGCTGTAAATAATACTCTGGCTGAGTCCAACTTTTTATCATTGTTTAATGACCTTGTATCTTTTTGCAGTTTTGACTTAGTCTCTTTCACTACAACTAAGTACAGCTATTTTGATCACTTTCAGTTTCTATTTTAATGAAATGTTTTTCCATCTTTTAATATTTGTGTATTTTTATTAGTAAACTAAGTTTCATTGGTGAAGATGTCAGTAGCATATCAGCAGCAATCACTGGATCTGCAACATGCCATTGGTTCTTGTTTGTTAAAGCATTCAGCCAGTTATTTTATTTTAATTGAATAATCCATGTGTAGTGTTACTATTAATAAACAAAAACCTTTTCTTGTCATTTTATTGACTGTTTCCTGGTTATTTTGCAAATTTTTGGTCTCTTGTTTTTCACGTTTCTGGTTGGTTGTTTTTCCGAATTGACAAATTTACTCTTTTCAATGTATCTACTACTAAGTTTCTGCATGTTTCTGTGACAGTAATCATATATCTTTTAACTCTAGATATAGGACTATCTAACTTTCTTCTGAAGCTGGCTTACTACTGATTAATTCCTTGAATTTTCTCTCCTCTTGGAAAGACTATATTTCCTTAATTTCCAAAGGGTAACTTTGCTGGGAATATAACATAACATAACATAACATAACATAACATAACATAACATAACATAACATAACATAACATAACATAAAACATAACATAACATAACATAACATAACATAATATATAATATATATTTTAAGCCTTGAGGAATTTGAATATATCACCTTATTCTGTATAAGGTGTGTGCCTATGAATCTGGAGAATTGGTGGCATGTGCCTTGGCATTTTTCTCATGCTATTTGTTATGGCTTGTGTTTAGATGACCCCTCTACAGCCTCATGTGAATACGGTGGGGCTATTTTGGAGGTGGGTAAATCTAGTATGTGTGAGTCATTATGGGGCTAGGTCTGAAAGCACTAGGATTAAGGGTGTGACTAATCTGAATAGTGGTTTGAATAAAATAAAAGATGCAGAGAGAGGCTCTTAAGATCTCTGGTTTCTTTTTCGCCTTTGTGTCTTCCCTACAATGCTTTTCCTCTGCAAGGGCCCTCTGCGATGTGCTGTCCTATCACTCTGCCACCCTGCACTGGAACCAGCCAGTTATGGACTGAAACTACTATGCGCTGTGGACTGAACAACTTTTCCTTCTTAACTTCACGTGTTGGGTAGTTTGTCTAAGAAACAAGAGGAAAATGACTAATACTATTTGTAGCAGTTTCTCTTTAACTTGGAGGTTTTTTTTTTTTTTTTTGACTTAGAGTTTTGACAGTTTACTACAATATGCCTAGGGGAATTTTTTTTGGTCACATTTATTATTTGGTTTATTAAGCTTACTCAGTTTGAATGTTTTCCCTGACTTGGAATGCTTTGTATTATTTTATTGACTAGTTTTTCTATGCTTCCTCTTTTCTTCTTTGAGGACACTAATAGTGTAAATACTTTTTCATACAGTTTTGTTCCATAATCTCAAAGCCATTATTAATTCTTTTTGTCATTTTTATGTCTTTTTGTCTGTGTAAGTTACTTTAAAAAAAAAACTCTCCAGGGTCGGAGGGTTAGCTAGTGGTTCTGGCGCCTGCCTCGCAAGCTCAAGGTCCTGAGTTCAATCCCTGGTAACCACATACAGTGCTGGGTGTGGAGACTCACGCCCACCAGCAATCAATACCACACACCACAGTGCTGGGCGTGGTGCTCACACCTGTAATCCCAGCACTCGGGAGGCAGAAACAGGAGGATTGCTGAGTTCGAGGCTTGCCTGGGCTCCACAGTGAGCTCAGAGCCAGCCTGAACTACAACGCGAGACCCTGTCTCAAAAAAATGAAGAAAAAAAAAAAACTGTCTCCAAGTCAAAAACTTCTGTCTTTTGCTTGATCTGATCTATCTGGGAGAGAATCTGGATAGAATGGAAAGAATGATAGCTATGAACTATCATTTTTTATTTCCTTTATTGAGTTCAGCTCTAAGATTTATATTTGACATTTTAATGGTGTCTTTCTCTGATGAATTTTGTTTTCATATTATTAAATTTTTCATGGTATTTGTATTCTCTCATATCTTAAGAATTTAAAAATCATTATTTTTCAATTTACTCATTTTAGAATCTTGCTAAATATTGTGTTCTTTAAAGGCATCATGTTACTTTGCCTTTTCATTCTTCTTATGTCCATATTTTGATAATTTTTCATCAGGCAGATCAGTTGCTACTACCAATTTTATATAATTAAAGTCTATAATAACAGACTTTCTCCTGGAGATAAGTCCTAAGATGTCAGTTTTATAGATCACCTTGAGTTTGGATCTAGGTGGTCATAGTGTAGTCTCTATTTAATTTCTTTAGCAGTAATCCATTCTGTTGATTCTTTTAGGTGTCCCATTGGCCTGGGCTGTAGAGTTTGTGGGATTGTTATATGGCGTGTAATTGAAGTGTGACAGGTTTGCATGTGGCTCTGGGTTTCATGCTTCTGGCTATAGATGTAAGGTACCCATTAGTTTTTGAGAGCCATATTATGGTGGGACTATCCCTATAAGCCTAAATGGACATAGTATAGCATGCCTGGTTCATCAACAAGATGCCCATCAGTGTCTGAGGTCTGTATGGGGATTGGACTGCACTCCCCACTCATATCCAAATGTGCTGCTGCGTAGCGTAGTGGTCTTCCCAGTGTTTACACAATCGGGTGGGGAGAGCAAGAAACTCAGAGCTGGCTTTTATCTAATGTTACAAGAAAGGTAGTCCATATGATTGTCTGTTTTCTGGGACTGCAGGAAGATAGGGTGACCAAGATGATTCCTAGAAGCTTCAGTGGACCAGCTCACAGTAATTAACTACTTCCCAGTGAGTAGAGCTGCCTTGCTGGTCTAGGAGTCGGTAGGAGGGGATGGCTGGGGTCATCTGCCAGGAAACATGGTTGAGTTGACCAGGCTACTGGGAACAGCTATCCAGGTGGCCCACAAGATCCTGCCTGGGTAGAATTTCAAGATGGCACTTTGCAGCAAGATCTTGTATGACACAGGGCACAATGTGTTTGGGCACATCCTCTTAGGCAGTGCAGTCACATGAATCACATGAATTGCCTAAAAGCTCCCGACACTAGGGGTATGATCTGTGAGGGCTCCAGGTTTCTCTCCTGTCACATGCTTCAGGTGTCTGTAGCATTAGTGACCACTCCTTGGGACTATCTACTTGCCTATTCTTATCATTATGAAGTCTTTCTTGGTTCAGAGCAAATCCTAGTTGGAGGGGACAGATGACAGTTGCTGTACGCTTAGTTCCTTTCTTCCCTAAGACCCCTGTGGGTCTCTGTCATGCCTTTGGTACATTGCTGCTGTATTCTGGAGTTCTGACTCCAACATTCAGTGGAAAAGGCAGGATTTTTTTGTGTGTGTTTGTGTGTGTGTGTGTGTGTGTGTGTAAGAAAGCATTCCAATTATCTCTAAGGAGTCATCTTGGTTATGTAACTCATTTGCTTTTAGCCTCCATGGTATGGAAGAATCGTAGTTAATTTATCACAAATTCATGGAATGTCATCTCAGTCGCTTCCAACTTCTGGCAGTTCTGAATAATGCTGCTGAAATTATTCATATATAGTTTTTGTGTAGACTCACATGTTTAAATAATTTGAGTAAATACCAAACTGAATGATTGCTGGATTTTTTTGGAAGAGCATATTTAGTTTTCTAAGAAATTGGGAATGTTTTTGATGTGTTAACTTCCTCTATATAACCATCTTCCATAGGAATGTGATCAAAGTGGTGAATGTTTACATTTTGAAAAGTAAAAGACCCAGTACCATTAATACCCCTCAAAAGTTCCATCTGGGGCTGGAGGGTTAGCTCAGTGGTTCCGGTGCCTGGCTCACAAGCGCAAGGTCCTGAGTTTGATCCCAGGTAACCATATATAATGCTGGACGTGGAGACACACCCACCAACAATCCACACCACACATCACAATGCTGGACGTGGTGGCTCACGCCTGTAATCCCAGCACTCGGGAGGCAGAGACAGGAGGATTGCTGAGTTTGTGGCGGCTTGCCTGAGCTACATAGTGAGCTCAGGGCCAGCCTGAACTACAAAGTGAGACCCTGTCTCAAAAAGAAAAAAAAAAATTCCATCTGACTTGGAAACACATATCCTATCATTACTGCCACTTTCTGAAAAACTTCTGGAGTACTTTTTGGGGAGTGTTTGTAGTTATGGTGTCATGGCTGCCTGCATGTACTGAATCGATTCAAAGCATTTACATTTCATGGCCATTTTGACTGTGGGAAAGAGCTCAGATTTGCACACCTCCATGGTCTATTAGATAAGGCAGGTGAGGACATACTATGATGTTTTATTTGACAGAAATTGCTGTACCAGAAGCAATGTGTGACATAGAGCATTGTCCTGGTGAGGGATGAAAGCATTTACCAGCTTCTCTGGTCATTTTCTTCACATGTTATTTCTTAACTATAGTTCTTTATAATATTCATAATTCATCATAGTACTCCCGATTCAAACTCAGCTCACACAATCCCACCGAGGTCACACATGATAGTTGACATTGCCTTGACTAACATGTTTTCAGGATAATTGCACGATTTCCAAGAAGAAACTCTGAAACTTGGTCTCAGGGTCATGACTGAAACCAAAGCCTCATCTCTCATGATAACACTTGTTAAAAAGCTAGAATCCAAAATGGCCAAGCACTCAATGCCGATGAAAGATGTTGTCCTTAACACATGCTTTATGGCACATAAAGGAAGGGAGCGGTGTGTGGTCTTTGACTTATTTCCCCCTTTGCATTTATCTCTCTGAAGTCCTACTGCCCTGAGTTATAAAGCACTTGGAAGCACCTGATGCTGTAATGATCAATGCAAAGTTCTCACCTCTTTCTGCCTCATTTGCAGCAGTATCACTGTTCTTCAGATGACTACAGTAGTTTCTGAACAGGTCCTGGCATGAGCGTGGCCTTCGCACCAGAATGGGCTTCCTGCAGTCCACTCTCACACTCGGGGCTACGTAATATGCCATTGCAACCACATTATGTGTTTATTCTTCTGCTTAAATTCCTCTGGTTTGATCTCAGTAATGAGTTGCCAGTAATCCCATGCTGGTATTTTGGAGGCCATAGGGGTGGAGCTCAGGAAGTGCTAATTTACATTTCCAGCCTCTTTATAACTTTGAGGTAGAGTCTTAGTTTTCTCAAGCTGGCTCTGAACTTGTGATCCTCCTGCCTCCTCCTCCTCCTCCCGAGTAGCTAGGATCTGTGCCGTCATATCTGATTCTTGATTTTTATAGCATGCTTTGGAGGTGTTCTCTCTCCACTTTGTTGCTTCCTTTCCGATCCCTGTCTTGACTCTTAGTTAAGTATTTCCCTCACACATTTTATGCAATATGGACTTGCACAGATCTCTTCCCCAGCATTGTGTCTCAACCTGTGCAGCAGCTCTAGGGCTCAGCCTTGATGTCATTCCCTCCTGTCAGTGGGTGGCCCTGCTGCCTCTGTTGCCATGACATTCTGTGGTACATAGATCGTAGTGCCCACTATGACATGAAGTAGTTGCTGTTTTAGCCCTCTGGACTAAGCATCATGAAAGCCAAGTCTGTGTCCGCCCCGTTCACACTTCAATTTCCAGTTCTGTTCGAACAAAAATTAACATTTATCTACATTTGTCAAAGACAGGGTTGGAAAGGGCCTGGAGATCACACAGCTATATTCCAATTTAGTGTTTATCTACTTTGTATATCCTGTAGAAATGCACCCAGTATCTGCTGTACATAGCTGCACTAAACCCCAGAGCTACAGAAGGTTCCCACCATGTTGGTTGGAGCTTTCTGTCTCTGCAAGTCCTTCAGTCACTGAGAAGATGCCCTGGACACGTGAGCTGCTTCCTCATCATGGAGCCTCTGCGAGTTTCTGAGTTTCTGGGTTTCTCTCTTCTTCAAGATGGCTGAAAGGTGGAGAGTGTCTTGCTGTGAGGAGCTTACTCCTTCCAACCTAGAAACAAACTTGTCACAGAAGCCACACTAATAAACCTTGCTGACCATTGTTATCTTTGCAGAAGAGCTACAGAATGTCTTGAATGCCTCATGGTCTTTATAGTGAGGTTAGGTGTTCTCTTAGAAACAGTGAGTAGAACTCTTCTTGAGGAGTTTTACTCATAGAGATGCCATTATCTTACATATACTAAGAAAGATGCCCAGGTAGAGAGTACCAGGATGGGAAGTAGTTGGCCATTCAGGAAGCTGCTGATACAGTCTAGCCAAGAAGAGATGGGGCTGAGATGAGGGCAGTGTGGAGATGGGAGACAAGAGAGGAAGAGAGGGTAATGTGGGGTAGAGTGGGTAGGACTTCCTGCTGAAGTAGAGATAGGAAAACAAAGAGCCACTGAGCCAATCAGTATCCGAGCATAAGCATGTTGGGCTTATTGGCAAAGATGTGTGTGGTAAAGAGGAACAAGTTTTCAGGCCGAAGTGAGAATTAAACTTTTATTATTATTATTATTTTTTGAGATGGGATCTCATTTTGTAGTTCAGGCTGGCCCTGAGCTCACTATGTAGCTCAGGCAAGCCTCAAACTCAGCAATCCTCCTGCCTCTGCCTCCCAAGTGCTGGTATTATAAGCATGAGCCACAACACCCAGCTAAACATTCATTACTGATGTATTTTTATTTTAATGCAGTACAAGTATATATTAATAAAGAAAATACAAAAGTTTATATCCATGAAAAAATAAAACAATATAAGAATATATATTTAAAAAGAAGGTAAGACCAGGGGAAACATTCAAACACATCTGCAAATTATCTAGTCTTTTGTTTGAAAAATATTTTAAAACACATGCTAGCCTATGGGATTTATAATATTAATGTCTCATATTCATTGCAAAGAAGATTTCATTCTTTTGTTTCTTCATAAGAGTGAATGTTCTACTCTGAATATTTTAGCAATACTTTTAAGATCACAATATGCAGAATATCGATCATTGTGATTGTCTCTTTTTTGCATAAATGTAGTTTTATTCTTTTCAGTTTTGATGTGTTAAGGCTAGAAATCTAACAGTAACCTCATCCCTGGAAGTTGGATCTGAAAACTCTGTTACCCATGGAAGCCTTGGAATGTGTCTGTTGGTGTCCATTGTCCTGAGGATTTGGTGGATTGTTCTGATCTGTAACTCCACCCATTAACAACAGGATATTTAAAAAGTATTTTAGTAGTTTCCTTTTCTGTTGTTTTCTTTCTTTAATTGCTATTTTTTATTTTGCAATACTTGACCTGATTTGTATTTAGAAAATATTTTTTCTACTTTCTGTTTAGTCTTCTGACTTTTCTAATCGTTTTGCAAGACTTAAATTGGTGCTCATATTTTTTTAAATTCTTTTTTGGTGCATTTTACATACAGCTCACAATCATACTCAACACTGGGAAATTTGTATCAGTACATGACATGTGTTAATTCTCATTTTTACCCATATCTAACCCACTCCACAACCTCCACCCCCTATGTACATGTGCATTCTTTTTCTTTTCAAATCATATTTATTCTTTTCCTTTGTTCATATTTTTTATGTGCATGGTTTCCAGAAAAATAACCCTCTTGGCATCATTTACTTATATGAGAAAGATGTGTTACAAATCTGAAGACATTTTAAAATCATCCAGCGAGATTTTGCTTAATCTTCTTAGCACCACTTTTAAAATGCTCTGTAATGTCAGCTGCACTTAAAATTTGTCTTTCTCTAAAGGTTTTCTGTGCTGTGTAGGTTCCTTAGTTCTTTATTAGTGGAGAGAAAAGCACTTGGGATCTTGTGCATGTTCTGAGCCAGAGTCTAAGGCCAGCCAGGGCTGGACTTGCCTGAGGTTGGTCTGGAATGTTCACTGAGCCTTTTCTTGGGTGGTCAATATCTTTAGGTCTTTACTTTTACATTCACCAGAGGAGACTCTTCTAATGTCATTCCAGAAGGGCCTGGCTACTTGTTGCCTGAAATCCAAGGTGTAACAGAGGTCTTAGGAATCAGTAATCAATAGTTACTATTGGTAATTTAGAAAACAAACAGCAGGAGAAAAGCAAAGAAAGAAAAAGAACCAGGTACCCTTCATTCACAGCTAAAAGTCTAGCCACCTGCAACAGCAGCTGTGGAAAGAGAACTCAGCTTCCTGTAATGACACAAGTATCTATGAAAGCGTTAAGCTGGGAACTATTACTCACTGGAGACAGAGTTTCACAGATTGCCTGCTAAGAAGTGATAAGAAAAATCCTGGAGACCATAGACTTTTCATTCAGGAACAAAGAAAAAGCCACATCCACTAGGCAGGATGGACAGGACAAATATAAAGGACAAGTAAAGCATATAAAACAGAAGTCAATATATCACCATGGTGCACATGAGTAAAAGTCCAGAGTTAATCGACATAAACTATAATAGACTGTATCTGTATATTTCTCATGATTTCTTCTGCTTGGTAAGCATAATGTTTTATACTTTTCCATTTTATGAAAAAATAAAATTTCATAAAATCCTAAGACAGAATAGTTAATGCATATATTGTGTATCATTATCTTCAAGGTATTTATCTGAGCACAAGACGTAGAAGAGAAAAAGTATCACTAAGATGAAACACATATGCACCCAAAACTTTATTTTCAGTGAATTAAGAGAAACTAGTAGAATAAATGAGACAAATTAGTGTTTATTAAAATAACAGAATAGGTTTTTTGGGGATTATTTTAACTACCCCTTACTTTCTATTTATCTTCCTATCTAGTTTCTCATGTAAAATAAATTATGTGATATTTAAGCTTGTGTATCTGACATATTTCACTTATATCCTCATCTTGCACCTATTTACCTGTGAAAGCCTCAAGTTTATCTTTCTTTGTGGCAGAGTAGTACACCCTAGTGTACAAATACATTTCCCTTATCCATTTATCGGTTGATGGTCGTATACACTGTTTCAAAAATGTAGCTATCATAAATTGCGGTGCTATAAGTACAGGTATGCATGTATTCCTGTAATTCCTATAATCTGATAATTTTAACTTTTTGGGAGCATACCTAGAAGGGTCAAATAGAATTTATATTTTGAATTTGTTTAGAAACCGCTACTGTGATTTCCATAGTTGCTGTACTAGATTAAATTCCCACCCACAGTGTACAAGGGTTTCCTTTTACCCATATTCTTGCCAGCCTTTGTGGTTGTTAGACTTTTTGATGATAACCATTCTTTCTGTGGGAAGATGATACCTCATTGTATGTTTAATTTGCATTTCTCGAATGACCAGTGATTGTGAACATTTTTTCATGTATTGATTGGCCATTTATACTTGTTCTGAGAAGTCTTTTCTTTTTAGTTGCCCATTTTTTAGTTTAGTTTTATATTTGTGGAATATAAATGTTATTTATTCTTTATAGAATATATTCTTTTTTTCCCCCAGTATGGGGGATCGAACTCAGGCCCTTGTGCTTCCAAGGTAGGCGTGGTATAACTTGAGCTAAATCCCTAGCATTTAAAACATACTCGATGTTAGTCCTCTGAGAAATAGCTGTCAAAAATATTTTTACTCATTCTGTAGGTTGTTCCTTCCCTTTTTTGCTCATTTCATTTGCCCTCCAGAAGCTTTTTAATTTACTATAACTTTCATTTATAGCATATAAATAAGAAAATATAAAAAATATATTTTTTGTGTCACTGGTGTTCTGTTTAGAAAGTTCTTGCCTATGTCTTCAAGATTTTTACCTACTTTGTCTTTCAGCAAGCTAAGTAAGCTAAATGTTTGAACAGTTAGATGCATGATACATTTTAATTTCGCTTTAGCACATGGTGAAATACATAGATCTAGACTCTGGATGTGGATATCGGGTGTTCCTAGCACCATTTATTAAAAAACTATCTTTTGTCCAGTGTATATATTTTTGTGTGTTGGTCGAAGATCCAATAGCTGAGTGGGCTTGTGGTTGTTTCTGTTCCATTGACCCGTGTGTCTCATTTCGTCCCAGGACCATGTTTTTTTAATTTTTTTATTTTTTTTAAAGACAGAGTCTTGCTTTGTAGTTCAGGCTGGTCCTCAGCTTAAAATGTAGTCCAGGCAAGCCTCGAACTCAGCAATCTCCCTGCCTCTGCCTCCCGAGTGCTGGGATGACAGGTATGAGCCACCATGTCCGGCACTGTGGTATGTGGTATTGATTTTTGGTGGGCGTGAGTCACCATGCTCAGTATTGTTGTATGTGGTTACCGGGATCAAACTGAGGACCTTGTGCTTGTAAGGCAGGTGCTGGAACCGCTAAGCTAAATCTCCAGCCCTGGACCATGTTGTTTTAACGACCCTTGCTTTAAAGTCTAAGTTCAAATCTGGGATTGTGATGTCATGTGCTTTGCTTTTGCTACCTAGAATTACTTTTGCCTTTTCCGCCCTCAGTTTCTTCCATATGAATTTTAGGATTGTTTCCTCTAGATCTGTAAGAAATGTTATTGATATTTTGATTGGGATTATTTTAAATCTCCATATCAGTTTTGGAAGTATAGCCATTTTGATTGTATTTATTCTGCTATTTAGGAACAAGCGGATCTTTGCACATTTTCCTAATGTTTTCTTCATTTCACTTTGTGTTTTCTTAGCAGTGTAATAATTTTCATCATAGAGGTCTTTCACTTCCTTGGCCAAGATAATATGAAGTATTTAGTTTTGATGCTATTGAGTGATATTGTTTTCCTTATTTCCTTTAGTGAGTTCATTGTTAGTAAGAATGTTATTGATTTTAGTTTATTTAGTATGCTATTACATGAATTATTATTATTAGTATTTTATTTGCAGTACCAGAGATCAAACTCAGATCCTTGGACTTGTGAGATGGCTGAATTCTGTTCTTCCAAGTGATCTTTGGGAGTAGTTCCTTTGGATTTTGTAAGTAAAGAATCATCTTTTTCTACTTAAATCCCTTTTATTACTTTCTTTTGCCTGATTGCTATGGTTCATGTTTTGAGGTTTATGTTGAACACAGGTGGTGACAGTGAATATCCTTGTCTTGTTCTTAATTTTAGAAGAAAAGCTTTCAGGTTTTCCCCCCTCAGTACGATGCTAGGAATAGAGTCATCATAAATGGCATTTTCCAGTTTGAACTAAGATCCACATATGCATATTTTGTTCAGGATGTTTGCATGTGTGTGTGTGTGTGTGTGTGTGTGTGTGTGTGTGTGATGAATGATACTGGATTTTTTTATTGAATTCTTTATTGGTACAATTTATATACATCTCAAAATCACATATAACATTGGGAAATTTGTACCAGTATATGCCACAAGTTAATTCTCATTTTTACTCATATCTCTACCCACTCCCCCTTCCTCCCCCGTTTATACATGCTCTTTTATTTTCTTTCTGTATAATATTTATTCCTTCCCCTCATCACATTCCCACACCAAGTTTCCTGTAGAAATATTCCACTCTATAAAAGCTGTCCTACTTTCTAGAACTCATTTGCATCTACAGGTGTTCATGCCAAAGAGAAGATCCGGAAATTGTCTATCTGTGATCTATTGATTTCACTTATTAGTATATCCTCCAGATGTCTCCATTTGCACCTA
>PVIC010044394.1:0-15035 GCA_004025085.1 Thryonomys swinderianus
GCCCTAAAATCAATTTTTTAAAATAATAATAATAGGGAAAAAAGTCACAATGTCTCCAACCTTTCTTTTTTCCTTTCACAGAACCAGAGACTAAACTCAGGAAGGCACGATACCCCTGAGCTAAAACCCCTGCCCTCCAACCTATTCTTAACTGGTTCTAATTTTTTTTTACATGTGTGAGTGTTGTAATACATAACAAAGCAAATAGAGCAAAATATGAACAGCTAAATTTGGGTAAAAGATACATGAGAGTTCCTTATAAGGGTTCACTTATCTTTTTGTTGCAACTTTATAGAAAATTTGAAATTATAGCAAAATAAAAAGTTACAGTGAGCACAGGAGGACTGCAGAGATTTGGGTGGGAGTGACGAAAATAGTCTAAAATCGGGTTGGGATGATATTTCCCAACTCTTTATTTAAAATCACTGACTTGTTAACAAAATTAACACGAAGTTTTACACACGTGTGCTCACCTGACTTCGGACGCCCCCGCCCCCTGAGCCCAG
This sequence comes from Thryonomys swinderianus, assembly GCA_004025085.1. NCBI lineage: Eukaryota > Metazoa > Chordata > Mammalia > Rodentia > Thryonomyidae > Thryonomys > Thryonomys swinderianus. The sequence goes on from PVIC010044394.1 coordinate 507, forward strand.
AACTCACCCCTCGGGTAGGTCTGCGCTCAGCCACCCAGGGGCCCCCAATTCCCTCACCTCCACCTCACCTCTGCTTACAAACCGGTGGGGTTCAAACCCACCCCGCCCGCCACTGTAGCGCTTTTCCTCCCGTCTCCCACACCATCCGGTGACCCTCGTCAACCTCCCTCCTGTGCCGATGGAACATAGTACTCTAAGCACTTTGCATAGACGATCTCATGTGATGAACAAACTATCTGCTGTCGCTGGTCCCATTTTACAGACGGAGAAATCAAGGCACTGGTGTCTGCCCCAGATCACCCAAGTGGTAGCTGACGGAAGGAGGATTCAAACTGAGCCATTCCAGCACAGAGCTGCACGGGGGCCACCGTGCCCACGTCCCCGCAGACGCCCTCGTACGTTTGTTCTTTCTCCACTGCGGGCTGCACAGTCCCGGCCAAGCGGGTCCACCCCAGACCCCTCTTAATGCTATGCACACGGCAGGTGCCCAACAGCTGTCTGTCCGCGTGGGCTGGGTTCCAGAAAGGACGGGGGGGGGGGCGGCTGTGAGCTCCGTCCAAAAGAGAAGCCAAGTCTCCGCCCCCACGCTCAGCCCGGCTCCCTGGCTACTGCCCAAGGCCCGGCCGTCATCTGCTCTGGGTAATAAGTATTTGTACAGCGATAATTACAGCATTTGGGAAGAAAATCCCATTAAGCAAGAGCCCTGCCGAGCTGCTAATGCCGGCACAGAACTGGAGGCGGCAACCCCGCCGAACGCCCGCCCCGTCTGCTCCCAGCAACGCAGGAGCTGCCCGTCCCTGCACCCCTCGGCCAGCCCGAAAGAGCACTGCCGCCCCTGCTGGCAACCGCGAGCACCCAGGCCACCGCCGGCCAGCCCCCAGCGGAGAAGGGGCTCGGGGAGCTGGCCGTCCCGGGTGCTGCCCGCCGGCAGAGTTCCAGGAACGGCCCGGAAAGGGAGGGGAAAGATCACAAGGGCCCAGCAGCAAGGGTACCAAGTTCCTCCCCGTCACCTTGGTACAGTAACCGGCGCCGCTTCCTGGGCACCTGCTGTCCGCAGCCCGTTCGTTCACTCCCCGAGGGGCAGTGAAAGGCCACAGCTCGCCCAGCAGCTCTAGCTCACACACACAGGTGCCCACGAGTGGCGCGTACCCACCCTGAGCAGCCAGAGTCCAGGAGGGCCGCCTGCAGCACGGCCGACACGCTGGGCTCTAACTCGAAGATCCTTCTGCCCAACCCGAACGCTAAGCTTTTAGCCTGGGCCTCTTAAGCGGCAGTGATGTTGTCACCCGTTTGAATCAAAAAGCGCTTTCCCAGTCACAGCGTGAGTGAATCTTTGCAAAGGTAACAGGTGTTAACTGCAGAGACTCGGAGAGGGCGGCCGCCAGCCACCTGCAGAGCACAGGCGCCCGCTCCCTCCCGCACCTGCTCCTCCCAGCAACCTGCAGAGCTGTCACTGTCCCCTCTGGCCTGCAGGATGGGGCCCACAGCAGGTGGGAGGACGGCGCCAGGCCCAGGCCCAGGCCCAGCCACGCTAGCCCAGCAAGACGCCCCGAGTGTGGCTACTGTATCAAAGCCTGCAAGAGACCGGCCGGAAGTCCCTCCCCAGCGCGGTGCAGGTCTCCAGCCGGCGGTGGGGACAGACGTGGCTTCGGTGGCCACTGACCTCACTCACCGCAGCCCCCTCCGATCGTTATCTGGGATAACACCCAGGCTCCCCGGTCATCAGTCCTGGAGGATGGGACTGCCAGCATCAGGGAGCGGAGCCCAGGCAAGGAAGAGCCTCCTCAGCATGCACCCGCCAGAACAGGTCAACAAACTGACCAGTAAAGAGGCGAGGGGCCGTGAAGAGGACAGTAAAAGGCCAGGCGCCCTACAGGCAAAAAGCAGCCGGCAGCCCTCCCTCCCAGGGGCCTCTCTCCTTCCTTGGATAGACCACTAGAGGCCCAGGCAGATGCCTCTTCCCTCTCTTCACCTGCAGGGGAATCTGTGGCAAATCAAAACCACAAGTGCCCAGGGTGTAGGCAGGAAACAGAGGAAAGATGTCCTCGCGCAAATGATTTTTTTTTTTTTTTTGAGACAGGGTCTCCCTTTGTAGTTCAGGCTGGCCCTGAGTTTACTGTGTAGCCCAGGCAAGCCTCGAACTCAGCAATCATCCTGCCTCCGCCTCCCAAGTGCTGGGATGACAGGGGTGAGCCACCACTCCCGGCACTGTGGTATGTGGTACTGATTGCCAGTGGGTGTGAGTCACCGTGCCCGGTATTGTTGTATGTGGTTACCAGGGATCAAACCAGGGACTTTGAGCTTACTAGGCAGGCGCTGGAACCACTGAGCTAAATCTCCAGCCCCACAGGATTTTTTAAATTAATTTAAAAAAAAGTGAAAAAGAAAGTCAGAGTTCTTGAGTGGAAGAAAAAAATAGTTAACAGTAGCCTTGGCAGGGTCCCTCCTAACCTGGGCCCCACAGAGAGGTGCCACTCCCGGCCTCCCCTGGTAGCTCGTCCAACTCCTGGTCGGTGTTTTGAATCGGACCTCTCCTTTAGGGACTTCTGCATGGGGTTCCAAGAGCCAGTTAGCCAAAGGGAAGGTCCAGATGGAGAAGGCCCTCTTGACCCTTTCTTCCCATCCACTGCCCGTATCGTGACTCAGCCCCACGGCCAAGCTGGTCCATTTGCCCACTTCAGGCCAGGCCTCCGCAGCGGCAGGCTTTGTGCACCCCACCCCTTCTTCCACCACGGCCCTCTGCCTGGCAAAATCCCACCCAACTATGCTACAGTGGCTCATCCTCTGAGAATCCCGTCAACCAGAAAAGGGCTTCACAAACCCATATCTCGCAGCCGCTGTCCCGGCCTCCCCTGGGGGCCCCTGCCCAGTCCGCCTGGTCATGCGGCCCTTGAAGAATTGACAGCATTGGTCCTGCAGGAGCCTCACAGCCCGGGCAGTCTCTAGCTTGGGAAACATTTTTTTGATGAAATTAATGAGACTTGTCTCCCTTTAGATCTTATCTAAATAAGACAGAGCCCATCCTGATAATCCCTCATTTACCACGTAAAAGGACCTACAGGCACTGTCCTCCATCGTCTCCATCCTCACATGAGCCAGAAACCAGACGTCCCCTCAGCCTTGTTTTCCCGACGGGAAACAACTAGGGCCCCAAGAGTTTGCCTGAAGTTACACAGCTGACGACTGACAGAGCTGGTGCTGTCAGTCCTGAGCCCCAGGTCCATCCTTCTGCACCAGGAAACTTCCTTCCATCCCACGGATTGCAAAAGACTATAAGGTCTGTGAAAGCCGAGACAGACACCATCCTGAACACTAAGATCTCAAGGCTAAAGAAAGGGCTGATGTGTCTCGGGCCTAGGCTGCTGCCGAGGTAACAGCTCTGGGAGAAATGCCCCAGCGGGCAGCCCAGGGCAGCGGGGCATAGCCCCAGAGGGAGCAGACACAGAGGCGGCCTGGTGACCTCAGAGGTGCTCGGGGCAGATTTCTGGTGCTCAGTTCCCCGCCAGGTCCGCGCAGGACAACGCACAGGCTGCCCCAAGGAGCCGGCTGGCCCCACCTGTCCCATCGACCGCGTCCTCCAGCCGGGCCAGGACGTGGGCTCAGAGACGCAGACCGCATCGACTCCCACCTAGACTGCACACAGATTGCAGATTCTCTGGAACCTCCCCGGGAATGTTTCCTGCTCAGACAAGGACAGTCGTCGGCAAGTAATGCGCTCGCTAATTGCTGGCCACGGTTCAGGGTTTGATCCAGCTCTCCCCAGGGTCACACGCCTGCCTCTGACCAGCTGGGAGCCACGAGAATGTGCTCAAAAGTTATCACAATATGTAATCGTTATCAATTACTATTGCGAATGTAAAAGTTATCGCAATATACGCCTTTCGTGAGAGCCACTGCAGTCTCCAGGCAAGCAAGGAGGAGGAACAAGCTTCAAAGGCCCCAGGGCAGCCGTCTCCAGGGCCCGGAGCAGACACCTCCGGCTGCGGCCCCCTCTGTGCACGCTGCAAAGGCTCTGCCCGTGACCGGAGAGCTACACACGCGTGGACTCAGGCCTCACACTGCAGAGGTGCCCAGTAAACACTAACACTTCACGCGGACACACACGTTCTGCTGAAGAAAGGTAGGAAACAAATGATACGGGTCTCTAAACACACACACCCTACAAAGCTCAGAGAGTCTAGAAAGGGTAGAGTTTCCTCAAAGATTCAGAAGTGGGAGAGAACAGGGAAAGAGGATGATTTTTCTTGTGACTCTCACACTCAGTGTCTCTACCCTCGTGTGTCTGCTCCAAACTCCTGACCACCCAGGGTAATTCAGGAGGCACCAGGCCCGGGGTGCAGCTACCCCATCTGGGGGCCGAACACAACCACCCCCGAAGCCTAAGCCCTTGGGTTTTATTGTCTGCCTGGGTGTGGGGTGGCTGGACTGGGTGAGGACACCATCGGGGGAGAATGATCAAGGACCCGGACAAACAATGGAGAACAAGAAGGAACCAGAAACTTCGAGCCCTCAGAGCACAAGCGCAGCGACCGCCCGAAGGCAGGCGAGCCCCGTGTGTGCAGGAGCCGCTGTGCGCGAGCCGGGAAGCTTCCCCGCGGGGTGTCGGGTCGCTGGCCGGCGCGGATCGGTCGCGGGTGCCCCGGAGGACTAGGTGCTGGCGCCGCGGGAGGGCAGGGCGCGGGCTGCAGGAGTGAGGCGGGCGGACAAGCCCCGGGGGCCCTTTGAATCCGGGAGGGTGCGAGCGAGCGCGGCCTCTGCTCCTGCTCCACCGCTCAGGACAGAGCCGTCCTCCGCGCCGGCCGGGACCCGCCCCAGCACCCTCCCGCCGCCAGAGGGAGCGGCTCGGGCGGCACTTACAGGCGCTCGGTGCTCCTCGGGATGCTCTTGGGGACCGCCTGCAGCCCCGCGCCGTGGCAGTCCACCGTGGTGCCAGTGCAGGTGCAGAGCGCGGGGCACGCCGTGGCACCCAGGCGCCACGCGGCTGCCCACAGCAGCAGCCAGAGCTCCGGCCGGGCCCGCCCCGCCGAGCGCCCACGCCCGGGCGCCAGCGCCATGGTGCCCTCGCCGCGTCCAGCCAGCGCGCTAGACGGCAGCAGCCCCGGGCATCCCCGGCCGCCGGCCGCCGGCAGGTGCGTCCCCTCGCCTCGGAGCGCGACCGGGGACCTCGGGCTCGGCTGCGGCTCGGCTGCGGCTCCTCCGGCAGCGGCTGTCACGGATGCCGAGGGCAGGGCGCCCGCTCCGCTCCTGCTCCTGACTGTCGCCCTCCCCTTCTCTGCTCCCAGCTGACTGCCGCGAGGAGGAGAATGGGCAGGCCCCGCGCACGCACCCCGCGCTCACACACACTCGCACACACTCACGCCCGCACGCCCGCTCCCAGCCGGCAGTCATCCATCAATCGAAAAGCACACGTCAGGCCAGACTTCTCCCCGCCCTCCGCGGACGCAGCCCCTCCTCCGGCCGCTGCTCCCGGCGGGGAGGGAGCCAGCAGCTCCGTGTCCGGGCGCCCCCTCCCGGGTCGCCAGCGGGTAGGGGCTGGGGGGCGGGAGTGACCTGCCCTGTGAGCTCTACACACACGTGCGCACGCGCGCACACGCACACACACACACACACACTGCGGGATGCACACACACAGACACAGGCACCCCAGAACCGCTGGCCCAGCTGCTGGTCCAGAGGAGTCTTTTGATTGATACTCTTCCTCCCAGCTTGGAGACGTCCCCTAACCCTTGACTGAAGAGGTCCTAACCCCACCTGGCCGCTCCTGTCACTGCTAGGAGCTCCCCTAGCCTCAGACCTTTAGGACAAAGCCTTGGAGGAGAGACAAAAAAATCTTGAGGCCACGATCCTCCCCAAGATGGCGGCGCCCTGCTTCCCCAGGGACTTGAGGCCTGCACAGCTGGGTGAATGTGCCCTGCGCTGCACGTGTCTCCCCGACCACTTCACTGATGGGGAGCAGGGTATCGACGGGGCTTGGATATCCAGCAGACATCTTATTCCACTCCCAGCAGTGCTCTTGCCGTATGTAGCAAGCAGAAAGAGATGAAAACCGACATTCAGCCCTGTCATCAAAAGGTGGCAAAGAGACTCAAACGGGACAGGCGGCCACTTGGGAGAGAAGCGCAGGCGCCGGTATAAGACCCCAGGCTTCACCGGCCAGCAGGCGGCACTGTTCCTGATCAGTCAGGAGAGGACAGGAGGGTGCCGGGAAATTCAGGTGAAGACAAAACTCCCACAGCTCTAGAAAAGATGAGGGACCTCCCTAAACTCAAGGAGAGCTGTGGCTGCCGGCCCACAGCTCCAGAGGGCCTAACCTGTGCCAGGGCCTGGCTGCCCGCTGGCTGGCGGGCAGGAGGGAGTGGCATGGCTGCTGTGGACATGCCTCTCATCGGGGAGTCCGAAGAAGCCCCCAGGAAAAGGCAGTTCAAGAGGTGCTGGCACCATGCGCAGGCTGTCATGGGCCGTGGTGTGAGATATTGGCAGACGCCACAAGACTAGAGCCTGGCAGCCACTCCGTACCCAAGGCTCAGGCTTTCTGGTTGCTTTTTTTCTTGTTTGCCCCCTGGATGAAAAGGTTGCAGTATCTGTGCTGTCATAACACATAGTGCTATGGCCAGGGCGCCAGCAGGAGCGGGGCTGATTTCCCTGGCTTTTGTCAGTTCCTCTGGAAGCGCACACACAGCCCGGGTCTGAACTCCGCCGTCCTCCCGTGAGCTCCCACGCCGCGCTGGCTCAGGGAGGCCTCTGTGGGGTGTCCTTGCTGGGCTCGTGCTGCGGGGATTTCCAGAGGCCAACAGTGTCTGGGAAGAACACCTCCCTCTCCGGCCCAGCTCCAGCTCCTCACGGCCTCCCCACAGCAGAGCACATCTTCCCTCCTGTGTGCCTGCTGCTTTGTTTTCCCTTGGTTAGTAGCAGCTCTGTTTATACTTGGGCTCCCCCTCTGACCCCCCGGACAGAGCCCCCACCGCCTGCCCCCTGCCCCGGCCTCCTCACTGTGAGCTTGGCCCAGCACCTGGCGCTCGGTCGGCCCGTGGCAGGTGGCTCGTAGACTGGAAGACGCCTGGTCTCCAGTCTTCCGCCCAGGGCTGCCTACCCAGGTCCTCGACCTCAGAGGCCCACCCCAAGCAAGGACCCGTGTGGGGAAGGGGGAGGGCGTTGATTAACCGATCGACATGCCCTGGAGTCCCCAAGTGGCAGGGGCGTGAGGGGAGGTGGGCATGGGGGTAGCGCAAGCTCGGCCTTGCCCGGAGCCCCCCGGAGCCAGCCCCTATCCCACAAACTTCCAGACTGGCCCGGGCAGGGAGCCCCAGCAGGCCCTGAGCCAAGTCGTCAGCGCCTGGCAAAGCCTGGCCTTTGCTTTGGAGGGAGGGAAGGAAGGAGGGCCCCTCAGACCCAGCACAAAGCCTCTCCGCCAGCCCATCATGGGAGGCCCTGCCCCAACAGCCGGGCAGCTCCCCAGCTTGGCTCCCGTCCCCGGTTCCTCCACCCCAGAACCTGGCGGGCTCCCCAATTTGGGAGGCAGCCCGCCATGAATGAGCACAGCTCATTAGTGTTCTCCGCACATTTCCTCGTTAAACAACCGCCTGGCCAGCCACACGCCCCAACCCCCACCTTCGCTTTTCCGTATCCTCTCCATGGCCCTCCCTCCGCCGGCCGGCCCCTCCCCGCAGCCCAGGCCACCTGCTCCCCGCACGGGTGGGGAGGAGCCGGCCTGCCAAACCGCTTCTGCCAGCCACGCTCCACCCAGCTGGCTCTGTCCACGGTCCCTGGCAGGGCAAACCCCGAAGGGTGTTGAGTTCGGGGCGCCCACCCGAGTGCTGTGGACCTCCACGGAGACCCCCGGCCACGTGCGCTGGACCGTCCAGAGCCACCTCTTGCTGGGACTCAGCGGCAGCACCGTCCCTCCCTCCACGCTGTGCGCGCTCTGCCCACGTCTGGGCCGTCTCCAGGGCACGAGGATGAGCAGGAGGAACGGCGGCACGGACTCCCCAAGGGCGCACGGGAAGGCCAGCGTCTGGCGCCCGCTGCTGGCCGTGCCGGGCCCTGTGTATCCATGCTCCGCGCACACCGCGCCGGGCTGTGTCACTCGTCAGACGGTGAGGACAGACCTGGCCCCCGGAGATGCGCAGCCCGGGGCGCAGAAGGGAAGACGGGAAAGCCTGCGCGTGTGGGACACGCTGTAGGGCCGGTTCCAGGGACATAGGTGGGGGCTGGGACAAGGTCCGCGCGGCTAATAGTAGAGGAATTATCACACACTGTCACAACCTGGCGTGGACTATGAGCTGGAAACAAGCGTACCGTGTTGTATCTTTTATGGAAGTGTACTCACTCTGACTGGATGCTGGCCTCGGCCCCTGCCCAGAGCGAAGGCTAAGACCGACGGGCCTAACCCACTCTGGAACAGTTTGTCCCTGTAGCTGTGAGCGCACCTCACTTGCCCGGCACCCAGGCAGGATACCCCTAATCTTGTAGCTCCCGTCTGCGCCAAGATAACTTTATTGCTTTCTCTGTATTTGTGACACTTTGAATAACTTTTGCTTCATGGTATCCTGGTCTTGACGCCCCCATTTCTCACTAAGAGCCCACCATTCTTTACCAGTGTGAGGGCCAAGGACCAAGGAAAGATAGAGGGTCACTCGGGGAGCCCCTCACCAGACCCGACGGCGTGACGGCAAGGGAGCCCTGCTGCAGGGACCCAGGGGAAGAGGCCGGGCGGCTGGAGCCCCTCCCGCCTGTCTAGAAGGATGAGCAGGCCCGGAGGGGAGGACGGCCTTGCCTGCTGCCGGGACTGCAGGGATTCAGGCTCACGGCACAGGGCAGGGCCAAGTAGAGCACGTGGGAAAAAAATGGCAGAGAAGCCCCAGTGCAGCTAGGTTTGGCTCGATCACCATCAGGTTGAAGCCAGCCTGGGTCACAGAATTAGTTGAAGGCCAGGTGGAACTACAAAGTGACACCTTGTCTCAAATATATATATATCACCTAACGTCTCATCACCACCAATACCTTTTTAAAATCCTTTAGAATGCTTACGATACATGTTGGTTCCCAGGACCCACCTAGAGCTTGCAGGCCGGCACCCTCACTGTCCGGGTCCAGGGGTGAACGCCTCCTCTCCGGAGCGGCACCCTTCCCAGTGCTCACCCCCACCCTATGAGTCCGGAGGCTGCTGCCCGGGCTGTGGAGCCATCAGTCACTGCTGACTGGAAGTCCCAGAAAGGGTCCTACCTGCGCCTCAGGGCTGGCTCCAGTCACACACGGGCGACTCCGCAGGGCCTCTGGCCTGAGGAGCCAACACCTGAGCCCTGACCGGATCTGAGACACCATAGGACCCCTCCAAGTCCCCGACCGCTTGCCGACCCCTCCTGATGCCCCCTCCCAGCGCTGGCTGCCCACAACGACCTCACCAGCCTCCGCTCTGCTCCTCAGCTCCAGGCGACGGCCCGCTCCCGCCTGGGCCCCGTGTCCCCGGGACCAGGCTGTAAAGCAGGGCAGCCCTAGAGATCAGCACGCTTGTTTTCCCTCTTCCAGAAACCATGCTCACACAGCACCTACCCGTCATGCCTAAGGTCACGAGGGTGTCATTTTTATTGACTCCCCCCCCCGGCTTTTCAGTTTAAGACAGAGGAGTAAATTTGGCCTATGATACCTTGTTGGTCAGAAACAGAAGAGACTTTTAACTCTAGTGCCATCAAAACACTCCCAGTCTGCTGGACAGACAGCCAGGCAGACAGACAGCTGTGTGACTCTGACAAGTGCCCTGGCCAGACAGAAAGGGTCCTCAGTCACACAGGGCTTTTCTCACGCCCAGCGCCCCTTCCACCTCTGCTCGTGCCGCTCCCGGCGCTGGGAGGCCCGGCCCATAACCCCCAGCCGTCCAGCGCTGCCGTCCTGCAGAGGCGGCCCCTCCGCGGGGCGCCTTCTCTGCCCGGGTGAGACACTATCATCCTAACTCAGGGCCGGTGCTTCGCCTTTGGAGCAGTTGGTGCTGCCATGTGTAATTCCCTGTTTTCTCACCTCTCTCCCTTCGATATCGAAAGTCCGTGTGGACAAGTTCACATCTGCCTCACCCTGATCTCCGGTTCGGGACCTGACACAGAGCGTACGGGGTAAACGCTGTCACCAGATGCGGGAGGAGGTCCTTCGGCAGAGGAGGGATCGTGCGAACGGTGCCGAAAAGACAGGCCTCCTGTGCGCGTCAGAGAGCAGGGGAGCGGCGTCTCCGGCTGGAGAGAGAGTTCCCACGACCGAGGAGCTAGATGGGGCGGAAGGAGACGGAGCAGGTGCTGGCACCCCAGGGGGCGAGGCTGAGACACCGGGTGTTATTCGGGGGCAGGAGCGAGTCAGCGCCCTGCACCGTGGGGCCCTGCGAGGGCCTGCCCGATGTGGGCTGGGACTGCTGTGCGGACTGCTGCGGCTGGAAGGGAGGGCGGGGCAGCGCTGGGCAGAGGACAAGCCTGAGCTGGGCTGCCGCCTCTGAGGAAGCCGTGCTCAGCTTTGCAGGAAGCTCTGTGGGTGCAGTGACCCCGGAGGGCTCCCCGGTGTTCCTGGCCTCGTCCTGCCACGCCGACCAGTCGCAGGCCGGGGCGGCCCCCCGAGGGAGCTGTAACCCCGGGCGAGGCAGCCCGCCGTGACAGTGGCCGGCTGGGACCTTCCCTGTAGGCTCTTCTGGTAAATGGGGTGAGTCCCTCCATCCTGGGCGCCAGAGACATGACAGACGGGATTTGAGGAGCAGCACGGGAAGCCTCCGCACAGGCAGCTACACTAAGTGACAGGAAGGCGTGTGGCCGCAAAGATAAGCTGCGCCCTAAAGGGTAACGCGGAATGAGCCAGTCAAACAGGAGTGGGGGAAGAGTGTCTCACACAGAGGGAACAGGAGGAAAAGCCCGGGGCTGGACTGGTACTAAGTTCTCAGGAAGGAGGCGGGACCAGGCTGGCTGTCAGGAAGGGGCAGCTCCTCTAGGGCGAAGGCCAAGGGCACTAAACTGAGGGGTAAGATTCAGTCCATTTCTTTCTCGTCCTCTGTGCTCTGCCTCGGTCTCCTCGGCCTCCCGGGGCGGGAGGGGGATGGTGGCTCCTGTTTGGACGTGCCTCACGCACGTGTGTGGGACGGGCCCCACAGGGGACACGCGGGTAGCGGCCAGCGCTGAGAGCGGACTCCAGGCATCCAGTCACCCTCCCCAACGGTGTCAGTGGCACTGCGCCTGCCCTGAAAGCACAAACGCTTGCTGTGGACTCCTTTCTGTCTCTCTTATCCTTGCAGGTTTTCAAAAAATACATTTCTGTCAGCTGAATAGGACTTTGAGAAGTGAAACCAGGTGAGTTCTATCCGCTATTGTACCCACAAGTTCTCTGCTCTTCTATTTTTTTTTTTTTCTTTTTGAGACAGGGTCTTGCTTTTTGTAGATCAGGCGGGCTCTGAGCTCACTATGGAGCCCAGGCAAGCTTCGAACTCAACAATCCTCCTGCCTCTGCCTCCCAGGTGCTGGGATGACAGGCCTGAGCCACCACGCCCGGCACTGTGGTCTGTGGTATTGATGGCTGGTGGGCGTGAGTCTCCACGCCTTGCATTGTATGTGGTTACCAGGGATTGAACTCAGGGCCTTGTGCTTGCGAGGCAGGCGCCAGAACCACTAAGCTAACCCTCCGGCCCTCTCCTATACATTTTTTAAAACAATGGACCTCTTTTTGAGTAATATTCATGCAAAAGACAAATATCTAAAAGCCACAAAAGCTGTGTTTCCCTGGTTGCATTGTGCTTTCCCTCCGCTGGCTAGAGCAGCTAATTAATGACAAAGGATTGATCACATTAGAATGACACCATTTTGAAGCCACCAATTAATTAACAGATCTAGCATTGAGCATCAGCACAAACACACACACACACACAGGCTAACGCATTTTGTATGCCTTTTCATGAAAGACCACATCATCACCTATTGTTGCCAAAAAAAACAAAACCTAAAGCCAATCAAGCCTCTTGAGCCAACTGCCAATTTATTGAGTATACAGAGAGGGCATACTGCACCATGAGCACAGTTCAGACCAGGGAAAGTCTACCAATGAGATGCCTTGCATTCTTTATTAATAGGGGTAAAAACAGGGATGTGGGAAGAATGTTTGGATGAAAGGAGACTTATATGCTTTATCAAATTTAAAAATGAGTAAGTATACACCCAAGTTCATTGTAGCACTGTCTACAACAGTCAAGAAATCAGCCCACAGGGGCATCATACATTGTAATAGTTTCAACTTAAAAAAAAAGAAATGTCATGTGTTGTAATGTAGACAACTTTGAAGACATAATTCTAAGGGAAATGACCCAGTCACAAGAAGAAACGGTATGATTCACGAAAGTGAGATATCTAAAGTAGTCACGTGCACAAACACAGAAAGCAGAATGTTTTTTGCCAGAGGATGGAAAAGGGTAAGTGTGGAGTGGTTATTGAGTAGGCTAGAGTTTCAGGCTTACACGAAAAAAAAATATATATATACATACATACATATGGTTTCACTACAATTAAATTTTCTTTTTTTTGAGACGGGGTCTCACTTTGTAGTTCAGGCTGGCCCTGAGCTCACTATGTAGTCCAGGCAAGCCTGGAACTCAGCAATCCTCCTGCCTCTGCCTCCCGAGTGCTGGGATGACAGGCATGAGCCACCACGCCCGGCACTGTGGTGTGTGGTATTGATGGCTGGTGGGTGTGAGTCTCCATGCCCAGCATTGTATGTGGCAACCAGGGATCAAACTCAGGACTTTGCGCTTACGAGGCAGGTGCCGGAACCCCTGAGCTAACCCTCCGGCCCCTAAATTTTCTTTTTAAAAAATGTTAAGGGGCTGGGGATGTAGCTCAGTGGCACTGCACCTGCCTTGAAAGCACGAAGTCTTGAGTTCGATACCTGGTACCTCCAAAAATAAATTTTAAAGACTTTAAGCAGGTGAGAATATGGAAGAAGATATTCTGTGTACTCAGATTACAAAAAACGCAAGGCAGAGTTTGCCAGAAACGCAGGCCAGGAGGTAGCCCCGCTGGGGAAGGAGGGGGGACTCGGACAGGGCTGCAAGGCTCGGAGGCCGCCCTTCCCTGACTGCTCATCCACCAGAGCAAGCCACCCAAGATGACCTGTTAGACTGTACATTTTTCTCCTGCAGTTTCCTCATCTACCTTAAGTACAATTTAAATATAAGAAAAAAATGAAAAAAAAACTGAAAGGGCCAGAGATTTAGCTCAGTGTTTCCGGCGTCTGCCTCGCAAGCGCAAGGTCCTGAGTTCGATCTCATAACCACATACAACAATCCAGCTCGCTCTCAGGGCAGCCGCTGCACAGAGCAAGAATCACGACCACCAGAAGCCCTGGTCTCAGATCCCAGCGGCCAAGGCAGAACGTACAGGAGTCCATTTCCTCTCCGCCCGGGTGAGTGTTACTGGACGAGCTTCGGCCGTTCACCCCAGCTGGAGCTGACCGCTGTGAATCTGGACCTTGGGTCCTACTCCCTGGTCTGACTTGGGAAATCCAACCTCTGGGTGATGTAGTTTTCCCAGCTGCACAAGAATAATAATACCTACTTCGCTGTGCTCAGGCAGATAACCAGTGCGTGCCCACTGTGCACCAGGCAGCACGTCAGGGGCTGAAGCTACAGTCGAGGGCAAAGAGGCCCCTAGAACTAGCAAAGAGGCATGACACGAACGTATGTGCCACACCACGGCAAGTGCCCTAAAGAGCAAGTACAGCGCTCTGAGGAAAGGAGCGGTGAGAGCCAGCCCAGGTTAAATGAGCCTAGCTCTGGGCTTGGCACGGAGCTAGCTCTCAGCTGATGGCATCTCCCAGCCATCAGGCCACCCCACAGGGCCTTCCTGCCAGGAGAGCCGGCTGACTCGCTGCCCTCTCCTCCGGCCTGCGGGCCAATCACAGCCCCCGAGGACCGCGGGGATGTCTCGGGACAGCAGTGTCCGGCGGGGCCCGGCAGCAGTTCCCACGGATGGCCACACGCCTGGTCCCGAGGTCCTTGCTTCCCACCTCCAGTGGAGGCCCAAGGGACCGCTCGGCCCCACTGTCTGGCCGCTCTCAGCCCGGCCTCCGGTCAAGCCTCAACGGAGGAATGTTGGCGAGATTGCCACGGTGTAACGAGTGACGTCCGCCGTTTCTCAAGGCCCGGTCCCAGGAGCCAGACTGTCTCGTCCCGCCCGGCAGCAGCCTCCGACGGGGCCGTTCGCAAAACTCTTTGTCAGCCAGGACCTATCTGTGGAACCGAGAGGGCTCACGGCCTCGGGCTCTCTGGGACGGTGGACTGTTTCTTCAGGGTCACTGACTTCCTGTCGGGGCCACGGCTTCCCATCCTGCATCGCCGCCACCCGCACCTCCGCCCGGACAGGAGCCAGCCCATCCAGCACCCGCTCTCGGGTCCATTCTCTCCGACGTGCGACGGCCAAAGAGCCCGCCTGGAGCGCGTGTGCTCCTCGCTTCCAGGTCTCTGGGTCTGACGGTCCAGCCTGTCCCCTGGTGCTGCCAGTGAGCCCCTCGGGCCTGTCCCCT
>PVIC010044395.1:0-15036 GCA_004025085.1 Thryonomys swinderianus
CCTGAACAATGTAGCCCAGGCAAACCTCGAACTCTCAGCAATCCTCCTACCTCTGCCTCCTGCGTGCTGGGATTACAGGCATGAGCCACCAAGCCTGGCTGTGGTATGTTGTACCAGGGATTGAACTCGGGACCTTGCACTTGCCAGGCAAACCCTGGAATCACTGAACTAAATCCCCTGCCCAAAGTTCATTTATTGTAATAGGCTGATTTGTGTTTTTTCTTTAAAATTTGAAAGATAATGTACATGGAAAAATATAGGTCGATAAATTCCAGTCTCTCATTATTATTTACTTTAGGGCACTTTTTGGATTGTTTTCCATGGTGTCATTTAGCATATTTCTCTGTTCTCTATTTCCTGTAAATAGGTGATTGTGTCTGGAAGGGACACTGTCAATTTTTCAGCGAGACCATTTCAATACATGCTATTGTTCAAACCTACCAGGAAGCTCATCACACCTGAGCTTTCTCTTTCTCAAAGCATCCTCTGAAGGTGGGCATGATTTGTACACAGGCAGAAGTCAGACTAAGTTTAGCAAATAATCTGGACATTCAAGGTGGAAAATGAGGATTTGAGTTGAAAAATAAGATACGATCAAGTAAAGAAGGACTTGCTGTGTGGCTGGTAAACAGGCCCTGAAGGAAATTCCAAAAACAGTTCTAAAAATGTTCTGTGCAATGGCTGCCTCAATCTCACAGCCACCGTGGGTGACTGATGTGAACGGAACAACAGTGACATTGAGTGAGAAACTATGTTGGTTACGGAAACAGCTTTGCTGTGTGGGTGGACATGCCAGGTGTCCCCTCGTACAGACCCCTGAATGCCTCAACGTGTGTCATGACCTCGGAGTTTTTACATCGGAGCCAGGAGTGACGCTCTCTTGAAATGCGACTGTGCAAATCAGCTCCCTGAAGATCCATGCTTCAGTCGCACCGCGCGAGAGACGCGCAGAGGGCCGGCGAGAAAGCCCCTAGGCTCCTTGCAGTCCCTCCCCAGCGCTGGTGTCTGCTTCCTCTCCAGCCCGCGGCGAGACTGCAGCCCTGGCTCAGGGTAACGCTCCAAAGGCAGAAGAACCATGGGCGACAGCAGAGCAGAAGGGCCGAGGCACTCGGGCAGCCCGCAGACTTCATTGTTTCGCGCACGCAGGCCACTTCTGAACCCTTTGTGTCTCCCGCCACCCGCTCCGCCAGCTGCCCGCGAGACCGCCCCTCGCTAGCGCCCCGCCCCTTGACTCACAACTGGGAGGAGCCATGGTGCTTCAGAGCCGACGTCCTCCTGGAGGTGCGCTTGCGCAGTTCGGATCCAGCGCTTTGTTGCCCCTCCCCCCCTGCAACCGCCTCCTGCTCCCGCCACCACCTACTCGGCCGCGTCTGCGCACGCGCGCTCCTTCCGGCGCTCGGCCCCGCCCTCCCAGTCACCGTAACAACCATTACAACCCTTGCCGCGCCCCTCTTTTCTCAGTTCCCAGCCACCCCCCCCCCCACCAAACCAGCGGTGGACTGGCGGCCGTCGAACTGTGGAACTGCGAAGACATCGCGGAGCGGCCAGCATGAGCGTCCCCCGCTGCCCCAAGCCCCCGGCCGGGCCTTTCTGACTAGAGGTAGGGACGCGTCGCCGCGGCGGGCTACGAATGCATTCCCGGCCGGGGCGCCCCCGCGCGGCCCCGAGGCTTTCCTGTTCGCTCCGCCGTGCTTCCCGGCCTCGAGCGCGAGCCAGAGCGAACCCTCGCACCTCACCCTGCCCTGCCGGGCCCCCATTCCTGGGAGTTCCTTGCCGCGGGAATAGTTGGGGTCCGCCACCAGCTCCGTCCGGTCCGCCGCCGCGGTCTGCCGCTCAGGACCCCTCCGGAGCCCCTAAGCCTGCGGGGAGGCGTCTGCCGGGTCTGGTCCTTGCCAGATTTTGAAATAGAAACAGCTCTGGTCCTAGTGCCACTTGGTCACTCCGGATGCCCTCGTAGGGTGTTTATCTGAACCTGAGCATCTGAGGCTGGGAATTGGCCGCGGTTCAGAGAAGCTGGTGAATTAGCAGGTTCTTTAGTGTAGTCACTTTGGGCTCCGCCACTCAGTGGAATCCGGAATGCATGTTACAGTTTCTTAAGCGAGCATCACGGGTTCCTGCGTTCTCTTCCCATTCCTGCCTGTACCTAGTAATTGTCCTCTTACCTGGGAGATACCTTAAAATGAATTTTCCCAATTAAAATTTAAAAACCGTACTAGATTCCCGCTGTGTACCAGCATTTGTAGGTTGGCAAAGTAAACAGAATGTGGTCCCAGCACACCGGGACGTGTCAGTCCCAGAATCAAGATTCATACAGGCTTCGAGTTGTTAGGAGGAGAGCTTGGAGTTTCTCTGTGATTTTCATTCACCATGTTAGAGCTGGAACTGTTTCGTCACTTCCAAACCTCGCTTTTCACTGACGAGATGGGGGGGGGGTGTTAGTGGTCTAGCATAACCTGCTCCTGAGAGTACAGAGAAAGTTCCAGAAGAGTTTAAAGTAAACATAGCAAAGCAGTAATACAGAGAGTAATTTTCTGAAATAGTACATCTTCCTTTTTTTTTTAACAGCTAGATTTTGGGATCTTTGAGGATATTCAGTTTTGTACTTTCGAATATTCTCTCACCATATTTAGTATAAAATAACACTTAATGATTATCCTTGGCAGGATGGGTAGGCTGGTTGGATTTTTGTTCCCCTTTTTTGTTGTTTTATTTTTCTTCCTCATTTTTAAATAAACAAAAGTTCCAGATGACTCCAAACACAAGTGTTTTCAGAAGAATCCATGTAGGATGGCACTGGAGATCAATTATGTAGTTTCAGGAGTGTTTCTGCACAGGTGGGAACAGGGGAATTGGTTGACTTACAAGCATCCCTGCTACCAGAGGCTGGAGATTACAGGGAGTTCCTGTCCAGTGTGCTTGGCCCCCCACCATTTGAAAACTGTCTCCCATATGGTAGTGAAAGAGAAAACAAGAAACAGTAGTTCTCTTTGAAGCTTGCTTTCGAGGCAAATTCCATAATTTGAGATAACAATAGTGTTTTCTTTTCCTGCTTTCAATTTTGTGTTTTCCAGAAGTTATATGGTAATGTGTTACCATGTTTTTTTTTTCCCCCTGGTACCAGGGATTAAACTCAGGCCCTTGTGCATCCAAGGTTGGAGTGGTACCACCTGAGCTAAATCCCCAGCCTGTATTACCATTTTTATTTGGTTCTCAGAAGTTGTTCGAGAGAAAGTGATGACAGTAGTACAATCTTCACATTTTCTTGCTGGACAGGACCAGCTCATTTAGCCCACTATGGGGGATTGGTGCTGCTGAGGAGGGAAATTGAGGCTTCCAACCTCAGACCATTTGGTTTTCTTCATTCCACTTTGGCTTTCTTCATTGTTTTTTAGTTGTTTTATCACCTCCCTTTGTGCTTGTGTGTTTCAGTATCTCTTTTGATTTTTATTTTTTGTATGGTGCATTGTGGGCTAGTTTAACCCTGCGAAGGTTAGGTATGATGATGTGTTACTGTAGACTTAATTTTTTCCTGTATCATGGTTATTTATCCCATATGTTTTATGTTTTGCAGGTGTGAGAGGATTAGTATTGTACTGCAATCATGGTACAGAAATACCAATCACCAGTAAGGGTGTATAAACACCCCTTTGAATTAATAATGGCTGTAAGTACCCTACATTTCCCTTTACTCTTTGGCTTCTTACTTTTTTGAGTATTAGACTTTGATTATCAGTAATCTATATTCATTGTTTGTCTCCATTACTTCACTTAATTCCATTTATATGCTTTGACCTGTATCTAGAGTAACACATTTTTAAATATAAGCTTCTGAAAATCAAAATCTGCTGTTTTTAAAAAAATGCATATTAGAATAATGTGTAGATTTGTTTTAATTCTTTTGCAAGCAGAAGTTGGATTCTAACTGAATACTTTTGTGGATTTTGGTGTTTTTCTTTTGGTTTTTGTATAGTTTTTTTTTTTTTTTTTTTTGAGATAGCATCTCACTTTGTAGAGATGGCCTTGAACTTACTATGTAGCCCAAAATGGCCTGAAATTCAAGGTGATCCTCCTGCTTCAGCCTTCCAGATTCTGGGGTTCCAGGATCATTGTTTTTCTTTGTTAAAGTAGAAAAGGGATTTGGAGTGTGGTTTCTTCCTTCTGCTGGGTGTCTCAGAACTGAGCATTGTAGCATGAAGTTTTGTTTTTTTTTTTTTGAGACAGGGTCTCGCTTTGTAGTTCAGGCTGGCCCTGAGCTCACTATGTAGCCCAGGCAAGCCTGGAACTCAGCAATCCTTCTGTCTCTGCCTCCCGAGTGCTGGGATTACAGGCGTGAGCCACCACACCCGGCACTGTGGTATATGGTATTGATTCCTGGTGGACGTGAGTCTCCACACTCAGCATTGTATGTGGTTACTGGGGATCGAACTCAGGACCTTGCGCTTGCGAATCAGGCACCGGAACCCCTGAGCTAACACTTTGGCCCCATAGCATGAAGTTTTTACTTGAGCTATTAAGCCACTCTGTTGAATGAGTTTTCTACATAATAGATCCATGAGTCAACTTGGAATTCCACAAATGGGGAACTATAGTCTTTTTTTTTTTTTAACTTAGTTGAAGAATTTGAATAAAAATAAATATTTTACAAGAGACAGAACAACTTTTTTCCAATTATTTTTAAATCATTTTGGAATATTCTTTCTCTTTTGTGTTATTATTAAGCAGATATCTCTGTTTGTCTCTTTATCTATCTCCAAATCAAATTCAGTAGTTTAGGTTCAGGTTTGACCTTATGGGGAAATTTGATTTGGTTCTTTCCAGTTTAGCTTATGACAGAATCATGGAAAGAATTAAATTTATGAACTTCAAGGTACCACTATACATTCATGAAGAATTCATACAGGAAAAATGCTTCTGCTGCGAACATACATGTTATTAGGTTGGACGCATACATGTGTTACTAGTGCCAAGATCAGGAAGCAGCCCAATAAAAAGTCATGTTCCGTTGTTTGGGTCCTGCTCCGCACCCTCACAAGTGAGCTACAATCTTGACTTCTGTTGCAGCAGGTGACTTGCCTGTTTCTGTTCTTTACATAAACAGAAACTCAGATGTCTGACGTTTCTGACCTGGCTGCTTCTCCTTAGTGTTATGAGATTTGTCTGTGTCAATAAGGTTTTGAAAAAATAATGGCCTGGAGGTGTAGCTCAGTGGCAGAACACTGGCCTAGCATGCACAGGCCCTGGGCTTCATCCCTAGCATCATGAGAAAGAAAAACTCAAGTCCTTTCAAGGGCAGTGAGGCAAAAGTTTGATTACTCTTAAAATTGAAGTGTAATTTGCATATAGAGAAGTGGTCAGTTATTATCTGTACAGTTTAATCAGCAGAACATATTTACTTCCTTTACCCAAAAAGGTTTTGGACCTTTTCCTTGCAAGCTGGGAGATGTGCTTGTGTGGGTGGTTTGGCTATTTCTTAAAAACACTTCTGCCTTTCCCTTAAATATGTTTAAATCGGGTTCTGTGGATTGCTTTTTTCAGAAGGGTGCTTTTGTATCTGCATACTCTGTGGATTTGGCTTTGATTGTGTGGAGTAGAGACCCACTGCAGCCAGCTTGAAAGGGATGTTTGTTAGTGGCAACATGTGTGGTATGATAGGAATCACACACAAGTGCAGGAATTCCGCCTGGGACAGGCTGGAGCCTGGCAGTGGAGGCTGGTTCCTGGCGGCAGCTCCAGGGGCTCCTGTAGCAGTCATTCCTCTAACCTCACCCAGTGGGGCCCTGTCAGGGTCTTCCTGTCCCACACCATATGCAGAGACTTTCTGTCCTGCCACCAGCTGGCTTCTCTCTTCCCTGGAGTTTCTCCTCCCCTGTGGCTTCAGCTCATGTGCCTGGCTCTGGTTCAGCTTTGTGGCATTTCTTTTTTTTTTTTTTTTTGAGACAGGGTCTCGCTTTGTAGTTCAGGCTGGCCCTGAGCTCACTATGTAGCCCAGGCAAGCCTTGAACTCAGCATCCTCCTGTCTTTGCCTCCTGAGTGCTGGGATTACAGGCGTGAGCCACCACGCCCGGCCTTTGTGGCATTTCTTGTTGTGTTCTTTTCTGTTTTTAGGTGACCTGATCTGGTCACATTTCCTAGTCCACGTTCATGAGAACCTTGATGATATGGTTTACTTCTTTCTCTGGACCACGCTGGAGCCAGAGGGCTCTATTGAGAGGGTTTGCCTACACTTGCTCATTTCTGCAGGCTGTGGAGAATGGGGCAAGAGACATCTGACAGTAGGGCTGAGAGGCACTAGCATCCGGCTGGCCATTCCCAAAACCTGAAGTATGATTTGAAAACCTGGAGGCAGCCCTAATAGTTCAAAAGTTGGTCTCTTATCCTAACACTAGGTTTAATGAGAGGTGGTTTTATTATTTAATGTTCAGCGCTTCCTTATTTCCCTTACTGTGTTCAAACTGTGAAGTTTGCAATGCAAATATTATGCATTAACTTTCGGAAGAATTCAAAATTCAAATTCTGAACTGACCTCAGTCTTGTAAAATTAAGCCATTTGCAAATTGGTTTTTGTCTTAAGCAGTGTTTGATTTTCTTTTGAATTGTTAGAAAATACTTTTTAATCTGAAAATGAAATAGTTATCTTTCTCCTTTTAAAACTAGAATATTTATTAAGTGATTATGATCCTTAAATGGTGTAATTTGTCCCTTTTTTTCTGACTGCAATTGTGTGGTCTAACATCCTCAATATTTAGTTTATTTTTTCCCTCACTGAAGAAAAACGATGTGTTAGAGTTACTCTGAGGTATCCTTTTTATTTCATTATTTGCCATAAAGAAAGAAGAACACTGTGAGGCAGAGCTATGGATTTGACTGAGTATTTGTGAGGAAAAGTGTTCTTCAATAATCCTAGGTCATAGAGAAGTCCAAGGAATGTCTGGCAGGTGGTTGGCAGGCCAGGGTGGATGGGTGGAGAAGAGGCCTAATTTATATGAGTTCGGAGAGGTGAAAAACTCATAGAACTCACCCAACTTAATTCTTTTTGATATTTCTGAACAAGAATTTAATTGTAAGTTAAGATTGCCAGAAAGTTGTTAGGTAGAAAGTGCCTAATGCAAGTAGGTGAACAGTCGGGTCAAACATGTGAATTGCATTTTGAATGATTTAATGAAAATTTACTGTTTGTGTTGGAATCAAGTAGCATTAAAAATCAAGTAAAGTTCTCATGAAGTCATTTGAATAAAACAGTGGTACTGAAACAAGCAAAACCGAAGTGGAGGTTTTCCACAGGCGCCCGCAGCGTTTTGTGGTCTTCTTTTGTTAGAGGTCAGCACAGAAGCAGCCAGAACGGCAGTGAGTTGGAGAAATCATTGAGCTCGACCCTGCTTTGAGGGTTGAGGCATCTGGGACTGATGAGGTAAAATTTGTACATTTAGCGGCAGAGATTTGATGGTTCAGTTTAATGTTTTTAATCATACTGTGCTTCTCTCTGCTCCCTAGTAATGTGTATCCTGAAGCATTTTATGAAGGTTCTTGTCCTTAAAGATGTTTTTAAATCTTCAACTGACACATTTCCCAAGGGTGCTTTTTCCTGGCTTTTGGGGAGGAGAAATGAATCAGCAAAGGACATTCCAGCTGTTTGTGCCTTTGAAGGATTTATGTCTCACTGGTCATCAGGATGTGCCCCACAGATGAGGAGCTTAGGATGAAAACATACTTCTGAGATGCTTGTATCTGGAGTGTTCTATCTTGAAATTTTTGGATAAAACACAGGTTTGAAAGCCCTTTCTCCTCATTAATGGTTTCCTGGCTGAGAATTGTGTGAGAAAAGGGAAAACCTGACAGCCCACCTCTATAAGGCTGTGGCTTGGTCTCTGTCTTTTTTTCTGCTGAGAACAGTGGTCCCTTTGGGACACAGGATAGAAGAGGCTTCAGTGGCTTCTGTGTGCTGCAGACCTCAGAACCCTGTCCTGTTCCTTTTCTGTCCTGGCCTTCCATGAATAGAATAGATTTGGTCAGCTCATGCCTTTCTTCTCCATTTCACCCATCTCAGTTTGCCTGTTCTCAGTCCCACTGTTTCTCAGAAGCCCTTCCTCCTTGCTGTCCCCATGGGGACAAACATCTGTATAGCCTCAGACCTTGTCTCTGCGGAAAGTATAGTCAGAGGTTACCTCAACATCTTCCTCCTTACATCACAGAACTTAGGTCCACGTCCTCAAGGAATGCACACACTCCATTGTGTGCAAGTGATTTCTTGCTACCTGGCTTTTCACTTCTAAACCCCTTCACCTTTTCTTCAAGGCCCTTCCTGCCTCTGTTCTGATCTGCTCCCTTCACCTTACTTCACAGATCATGTAAGCTTTCCAACACGAACTTTAAAATCTATTTCCTTCTGTTGTGGTCTGCCTGGTCTCACCTCTCCTTCATACATCTTTACCTCAAATGTTTGCCTTCCCTATCTATCTCTCCAGCTCTTATTCTTGTCCTGCCCTGCTTCCCTTATGCCATTGAAGGTGGGCCTCATGTTTCTGTCTCTCCCTATGATGTGCTCCTGGTTTTCAGTGCTAGGAATGGAACCTAGGACCTTATGCATGAATCCCAGGCCAGTGTGGTACCACAGAGCTACACCCTGGCCTCTAAAGTGTTCTTGATGGTGTGTCAGTATTAGGTATTTTGGCTGGTAATGATACGTGGTTTTTCGTTTTTAGGTCTTGAATGTTGTTCTGCAGCTATTTTCATTCAGGGCAATGGATTGATCCTTAAAGTGTGGGTGATGAGCCCAGATCTGTGTGATCAGCAGATTTCTATTTTTCTCATGAACTTTGAGTGTAAGGTCATTGTAAGTAGAAGCTCAGATCTAAAAAAGTAACTGCTGTACAGGTTTCAGACAAGAGATGTGTGTTGTTTCCATGGAACACAGATACCCTGCTTTGATCCTCCAGCTAACCAGTAATCCTCTTAGAGCAAGGCCCTTTTGTGATCAAGTTGGTTAATTTTTTAATGACCCTTATAAATTATGACAAATACTAATATCAACTTAACCCTATGCTTTTCCAGGTTGAATAACCAAAAAGCCTATTTGCTAGTCTCAGTGTTGGTTAAATGGCATAGTAAACAAAATTTGGTTTTGCTCTCCTTGTCCTTTATTTCATTTTTTCTGTCTCTTTAGGCTCTTTTAGCTCTCATGGGTCTTACATTTTCCCACTGAGGCTAGAGGGAGACAGGAGGGAGAAAGAGCTTTGCTCAGAAACTAGTGCAGATGTGGGCCTTACACCAGCTAATTTGTCCCCTAGTAACTAGGCCAGTGACCCGCAGAGCAGTGAGGAAGTAAAGGGATGAAACAGACTGCAGGCAGGAAGATAGGTGAGGCCGTGTCTGGATACCGTCCTCCTGTCCCCTTTGTGATGTATTCCCCTTTCTTCACCTCCCAGTACCAGAGGGAGGGAGTCCCTTTTCATGTGACAGTGACTCTGCTGTGAATGCGTCCATCCCTTTTAGATAAGGTAGGCATTTATATTTAGGTTTTATTTCACTCATGCCAGATATAAAACAGATAGGGAGACAGGTAGACTTAACTTTCTGGAGCCTAAGAGACTGTGTTCTTCCTTAAGGCCATTATGGTTTTGTGGGGTTAAGGAGCAGAATGCAGAAATCTGTGGGTTGGGGTGGAGTGCAGAATCTGAGTCTGGAATGCCTTCGAGGAGATGCCCACTCCTCATACAGCTGTGTCTAGATGTTCAGCTGGCTGGTGGGTACCAGAACAAAAGTTGAGGCTAACTCCATTCATTCACCCAGCCCTTCCTTGCCTGAAAATATTTTGAGCTGGCTCTCTCCTTTTCTCTTTCACCCTCTCACCCAAATCCCATGCATGTCAGATTCAACATTGCATCTGTTACTGTGAAGTATTTATAGTCTACCTTAATTTTCTCGGAATACACCTTCTTCCTATCATCTTAAATTTCATCTCTGTGCCTTTCTGTATTTCTCTTTCTAGTTTCCAAGTCCCTGGTGGTTAAGTGTGATGCCAAAATGCACCTTTTTTGGCCTAGAGGTGTAGCTCAGTGGTAGACCACTTGCCTAGTGTGTGGGAGGCGCTGGGTGTGATCCCCAACACTGCAGAGTGGGAAAGAGACAAAGAGACCTTTTTCTTTTATTGAGGTATTATTAGATCTTCAAGCAACCTAGTGTACAGTGGACCTCTATTTTTTTGAGACAAGTCTCAATGTTTGACCAGGCTGGCTTTGAACTCTAAATTCTCCTTCGCCACTTAGAGTTCATTTACTCAGATAAGCACTCCCCAGCTTTGTTCAGACCTGCGAGTGAAGGAAAGTGTTCAGCGTCTCTACTTAAGAACTTAGGGTCTTGGTTGTCCTTGTATGTATGTATGTATTTTTGAGACAGGGTTTCACTATGTAGTCCAGGTGGTCTCAAGCTCACAGCGATCCTCCTGCTTTAGCCTCCCAAGTGCTGGGATGATAGGTGGCCACCACCATGCCTGGCTGTCTGGTTGTCTTTTAGTGGAGGATTATGCTTTTCTCATCTGTAAAGTTTTTGAATCTCCATAGTGTGAGTCCTGTTGCATTTAGTAAAAGCTTGGTGTTAAAAGTGTCAAGTACTATCTGTGCTGTGCTCAGTGCATGCCTTCACTGAGAGCTGGGCAGTCCTCCCTTTCTGTCCTACCCTCCATGGTGTCATAGCCCTTGCTTTGAATTGTTTCTCATGTGCCAGGAGGAAGGTAGTTATGATGCTGAAGGAAACTACGTCAAGGAGAAATCAGGTAGGATCTGACTGAGCTCCTTGCCTCTCTCATTTACCTACTTTTGTTAGGAAGTAAACAGAAAAATTGAAAACCTTGTATTATGGAAAATTTGAAGCATACACAAGTAGAGAGAATTACACAACAGACATCATATGCCCATCACCCAGTTCCTATACTGTCATTAGTAATAATTGTCATTTCTTCTGCCTACCTTTTTTGTCTACCACACTTAAGTAGATTTCAGTATCTTGTTAATTCATTGATAAATATTTCAGCACACATGTCTGACCATTAAGGACTTTTTCAAACACAATGTCCATGTTACTATCACCAGAGGTGTAGCTTCCTCCCTTCTAATATTAATAAAGATATTAATAATTCCTTGGTATCTAATATCATAATCCTGTTCTTATTTACTCAGTTGTCTGAAAAAGTCTTTGTATAAGTTGCTTAGATCCCACTTCAAGTAAAATCATTTGTAGTTGGATAATATGTTTCTTAAGTCTTTTTCTCCACCATTCTTCCTTCCTTTTTTGTTTCCTTTTATGACATTGATTTGTTAGAGAAACTGGGACATTTGTCTTATACACTCGCCTCAAGCTTTTGCTGATTTAATTCTTTTTTTTTTTTTTTTTTTTTGAGACAGGGTCTCACTTTGTAGTTCGGGCTGGCTCACTATGTAGCCTAGGCAAGCTTCAAACTCAGCAATCCTCCTGTCTCTGCCTCCCAAGTGCTGGGATTACAGGCGTGAGCCACCATACCCGGCTATTTAATTATTTCTTACAGCTAATAGGCAGAGAAGACCAGGCCTCAGTGCAGTCAGTTCAGCTTCTTTTCACCAGTTCTGTTTAAACGTAGTTGATAGAGATAGACACTGAGGATGATGAAAACTGGCTGTTTCTTTTCTGTTCCCGTGACAGTTCTAGGTAATTTTGCAAATAAAGTGCAAAATATCTTTGCCCAAATTAAACTGGGCCATTCTATTCATAGTTTTTGTAACCTGCTGACGTGGGCCACAGACTGTTTCATCCAGAGAGAAGTGAGTCTTTTGGCAGGTTTCTGTGCAGTGTGAGCACCAAGCCCTGGGCAGAAGTGTGGCCCTGACAAGTGAGCAGCTGGTGTGTTGCAGTGGGCCGAGTTCTCCAGGGTGCTGGTCAGTTCAGTTTTTTCCTTTTCCCTGTTTCTTTCCCTGCAGTTTTGAGCTGTGTGGGGGAAAGATGCTCACATGAAAAACTGTGCTGCAGAGAGAGACTGGGTTGACATCTCTTCCAGCCAACCTATCTCTGTCTCTTGATTTTACACCAGAGTGAAACAGTTTCAGTGGAATTCACCCCAGATGAAGTGCCTGCTATGGCCAGGAAACACAAAATGCACAGCTGGGGGTCCCTAGCAGCAAAACCATTTTAAATGTCATTTAAAAAGCATATTATGAAAGTGTCAATTTCATGTTAGGATTATGAGTGAGCCTTTTTTGTTGTTGCAAAGAATAGGCTGACCAGGTGTGGTGGTCCCAGCTGACAGAAGGAGTACCTGAGCGTAGGAGTTTGAGGCTAGCCTATACAACATGAGATCCCGTCCCAAAAAGAGAGAGAGAGAAAGGAAATCTGCCTGCATATTTCCTACATACTGCTCTGTTTTTATACTAGAAGATTGGAGTTACTGTAAATGTACCAGCTCTAACGTATTTGGTAAATGGCTGTGTGCTTAGCTTTCTTTTTACATCTCTGGCCCACCCCTTCTGATTTTTCTGTCCTTTCCCTCACTGCCCCATTTCTTGCCTTCTCAAGTAAAGACGGACTCTTCATTTCCTTCTAGTTTCGCCATTGGAGACCTCTGGGTGTATTTTTTTTTTTTTTTTTTTGAGACAGGGTCTCGCTTTGTAGTTCAGGCTGGCTCTGAGCTCACTATGTAGCCCAGGCAAGCCGCCGCGAACTCAGCAATCCTCCTGTCTCTGCCTCCCGAGTGCTGGGATTACAGGTGTGAGCCACCACGCCCGGCACTGTGGTATGCGGTATTGATTGCTGGTGGGCGTGAGTCACTATGCCCATCATTCTATGTGGTTACCAGGATCGAACTCAGGACCTTGCCTTTCAGGAGCTTCCAGACTCCGGGCCTTTTGGGCATCTCTTCTTGACCATCCCAAGGCATTGGAAACAGAATTCACTGGCTTGTGCCTGGACAAAACATGCACACCTCAGCTCACTTGTGTGCACATGCATGCACACGTACAAACACAGATGAAAACTGAACCCATACAGTGCCACTGAAAGCTCTGCCTTTCCCTCTGATCTGTGGCTTCTGACATCACACATATTACCCTGGCACCAGAAACCTCATTCTCAGGCGGCCTCACTGATGACCAGATAAACTGCAGGCTGGCAGAGGTGTCTTCTACAGGGCTGGGGCTCTGGCCCTCTTCTCTTGGCGGCTCTACTCCAGACTCTAGGTCCAACTTCATCTCACCCCAGGAAGACCTCTGAATTGTGAGTCTGACTGCTCCATTTGCTAGTTTGAAATTCGGAAATGGCTGTACCTTGTTGTAGGAGAAAGTTCACATTCTTTAGCTTGGAACCCAGAGACCTTCATCATCTGCCAGCTGTCTTCTTCTTTAACCTCTCTCCATATCCACTTGCAAGGTTTTGTTAGTTTGTTTTCTTTTGTCTTTGTGTCTGTATATGTGTGAT
The DNA here is from genome assembly GCA_004025085.1 of Thryonomys swinderianus. Taxonomy (NCBI): domain Eukaryota; kingdom Metazoa; phylum Chordata; class Mammalia; order Rodentia; family Thryonomyidae; genus Thryonomys; species Thryonomys swinderianus. Next base: position 13,435 of record PVIC010044395.1, read on the forward strand.
CCCATTTCATATTTTTTTGGTAGTTTTTAAGTAGACCATGTTTTCCTGGCCTTGGTGTCTTTGCATCTACCTGCAAGGAAGCCCCTCCTCCTCTTTCTCATCTGACTGGTTAGATTTGCTGCTTCTCGGTGGAGGCCCCTCTCTGTGCTTGGATGCTGTGGTGCATCATCTCATAGGTTACACAGGCTCACCATATTGCCTTCTCACCACTGGGAGGGTCTTGGGTGTGAATCAACCCACCTTGCTTGTCCTGAACATATATGAAGCTCTCAAAAATAGACTTTTCTAGGTCTGGGGATTTAGCTTGGTGGTACTGTTGCCTCCCTCAAAAGCACAAGATCCTAAGTTCAATCCTTGGTACCAAAAACAAAATGAAACAAAATTGGAGATTTGTCTAAAGGATAAGACCTGCATTACTTCTGGGTGTGACAGTTTTGATAAAAGCGTATTTTGGAATGAATTATTCTTTGGCTAGATTTATATACTACTTAGACCATGTTTCATAAGTTGCTAATCAAGTTTTGTGAGTAAAACAGAGATCATGTTAAATGAAATGGAACTTAATATATATAGTTACTATGGCTGCCTAAAAATCATGTTTTGGATTGTGGTGTGATTTTCTTTTTAACGGTATTAGGGATTAAACCCAGTGTTTAATCCTCAACCTCCCCACCCACTTTTTGAGACAAGGTTTGCTAAATTGCTGTATTGATGAGGCTAGGTTTAAACTTGTCTGCCAGAGTGCATGCACATTGCTAGAGTGCTGGGATTACTGGCATGTGCCACCATGCCCGACTTCACTTGTTGTTCTGTTCTCTCTCAGTGGTAAATACCAGGGATATAAAAATTACCACTTCTACAGTTGTCCTGCAGAACATAAAATTTATTTTAAGTAAGATTCTTGAATCTGATAGAATGATAATTTCCTTCAGACTTGTCCAAGTTTAAACCTGAGAGGTTTGTTGTTATATGATTCTTTTTTCTTAATAAGTTATTCTGTGACTTGAGATAGTCCAATCATAGAATGTGTGTTTCTTTTCCTAATTTAATGCTTGTGTATGTATTAAAAACCAAGGCCAGAACTAAAAGCCAATATTTAGAAAGCTGTTCTCCAAGTATCTGTCTTAACTATGTAGCTCAGGCTGGCCTTGAGCTCACTGTGTGGCCCAGGTTGTCCTCAAACTCGCAAAGGCCCCCTGGCATCACCTCAAAGAGTGTTGGGATTATGGGTGTGCATCACCGTGCCTGGCTCTGTTTTTTTTTCTTTTTTTGGAGGGGGCAGTACTTGGATGGAACCTAGGGGCTCACGCATACTAGGCAAGCACTTTATCACTGGGCTATATATCCCTACCTGTTTAAATTTGTTAACATAAATTTAGTTTAGAATGAAAATTCTGATTATTCTAAATTTTGATTCTTTACCAGATTAAAGTTTCCCTCCCTCTTTCTTTCTTCCCTCCCTCCTTCCCTTACTTTCCTCCTTCTTTCCCTCCCTCCCTCCCTCCCTTCCTTCCTTCCCTCCCTCCCTCCCTATCTTCCCTCAGTCCTTCCTTCCTAACTGAGGATTCCCAGGGCTTTTTGAATACCAAGTAAGTGCTAGTT
>PVIC010044397.1:0-15032 GCA_004025085.1 Thryonomys swinderianus
GTGGTACTGATTGCTGGTAGGTGTGAGTCACCATGCCCAGCATTGTTGTATGTGGTTACCAGGGATTGAACTCAGGACCTTGTGCTTGCAAGGCAGGTTCTGGAACCACTGAGCTAAATCTCTGGCCCCATGATTTTTTTTTTTTAGGATAGTCTTGCTACGTATGTCAGGCTGTTCTTGAAGTCACTAGGTACACCAGGATGATCTCAATTTTAAGACAATCTTGTTTGATGTTTTCTGGGCCTTAGTGGAAATTGAATCATTAAACATGGGACCTCAGGTTGCCATGTAACCAAAGTGGTCCATTTTGAACTGGGTATTACTAATACAAAGTGTTATAAAATTGTACATGCACAGAGACAACACATCAAAAGATCAAAGTGAGGCATATGTTCCTTCCCAAATCCAAATAGGCCCACTAGTTTTGTGCATCTGATTGAAGGAAGAATCAGATGTGACAATTTATCTTTTATCTTTGACTGGATATCTATTCATTTTCTTCTTACTTGCTCCAACAATTAAAAACATCATCAATATAATGGATCAGAGTGATACCTCATTGAATAGAAAGTTTACCAAGATCCTTGGGAACTAAACTGTGACACAGGCCTGAAGAGTTAATATAATCCTGAAGTAGAATAGATGTATTCAGATGACATTGCCATTTGAAAGCTAATTATTTCCCTTGTTCCTTACAGATAGGTATGGAGAAGAAAACACTTGAAAAAAAAATATATATATATATACCAGGTGCTAGGAGATGTGTTAATCTCCCCAGTCAAAGAAACCATCTGTGCCATCTGTGATATAGCAGATATGACTGGGTTCACAACTTGGTTGACTTCATGGTATTCCAGTATCATTCTTCAAGACCCATCCATCTTCTGCATGGCCCAAATTTGAGATGTAAATAGACACGTAGTGGGAGCGACTATCCATCTATTTTTCAGTACCTGAAGAAAGGCAGTGAAGTTTCTGTGATCCCACCAAGAAGTGACATTGGATTTCATTCATTATTCTCCCAAAGGTAACTCTAATACAATCCATTTGTTCTTTCCAAACATAATAGAAATAATAATTATATTGGTTGAAATACACCAGAATTTTAATATTCAACTTGAAAAGATACCTAAGGTATTGTAAATGAGTTCTAGAATATAGGATAGATTTTGTGAAACAGGAAATATTCAAAGGGAAAGTGGTAGGAAAAGAATAAATATAATTTGAAAAGAAAAATAAAGCATATGTATATAGAGGGTGTGGGGTGGGTAGGGATATGGGTAAAAATGAGAATTAAATTGTGTCATATACTGTTACAAATTCCCTAAAGTTAAGTGTGATTGTGAGCTGTATATAAAATGTACCAATAAAGGATTCAATTTAAAAAAAGAAAAGATATCTGAAGTAAAATTGAGGGTGCTGATTAGGAGAGAATTAGGTCCTGTAAACTGGGATATAGATATTTGGGAGAATCCTCATGAGGCAGGGGACATTGACCTCTGAACTCTAATGAAATTATCTTGCCTAATAGAGAAATTTCCCCACTAACACTAGCAGAGGCATCACCACATCCATCCCTTTCTTTCCTACTGTACTTGAAGAAACTAATTATGTTCAACCAAGTATGCTAATGGTGACACTCCTCAGGACCTGCATTCATTGTGACTTTGATGTGTGAGCCATAACCAGCCTCAGGTCACAGAAGGTGTGTAATGTTGAGTTACTCAATATGAACACCATCAGGAAGTACTCTACAGTGACAAAGAACTTCTGGACTTTTCTAAGTCTTCAAAGGACAGACCTGGTGAACAAGTGTGGATTTTACAGGTGTGGAAAAAGAGTGACAAAAATGTACACCAGGATAAGATGTATTGATATGGGCCCAATGAAAAGAGTTGATTTTAATCACAGTGGTTTTGTAGTGTAGTTTCTCTTTAGCTACTGTGATATCTCCTGCCATATCTCTGTTGTCTCGAATTGCTTCTGCTATTCTAGGTTTCTCTGATTCCAGATTATTTTTTTAATTATCTTCTCTAGTTCTTTTTATTATCTTCTCTAGTTCTCTAGTTCTAGTTAGTTTCTGGGATTTTAATCAAGATTGTATTTAATCTATGTAACAGTTTTGGGAGTATAGCCTTTTTCACAATATTGATTTTTCTAACCATGAATGAGGGACGTCTTTTCATTTTCTGGTTTGTACTTAGATATCCTTTTTCAGAGTGGTGTAGTTTTCAGAGTAGAGGTCTTTCATCACCGTTTTAGGTTGATTCCTAGATATTTCATTTTCGGATGCTATTATGAAAGAAATTGCTTCCTCAATTTCTTAGTGAATCTGTTGTTTATGGACAAGAAGGCAATTTTTTTCTAGTGTTGACTTCTATCCAGCTACTCTTCTGAATTTGACAATTAAGTTTAACACTCTTTTTTTTTTTTTTTTTTTTTGCTTTTTGAGACAGGGTCTCGCATTGTAGTTCAGGCTAGCCCTGAGCTCACTATGGTGCCCAGGCAAGCCGCCGCGAACTCAGCAATCCTCCTGTCTCTGCCTCCCAAGTGCTGGTAAGTTTAACACTCTTTTGGCTAACTTTTTGGAATCTCCTATCTGGAGTATCTTGTCATCAGGAAATAGTAACTGTTTTCTTCCTTTCTTATATTTATTCCACTTAATTATTTTTCTTGTCTAATTTGTATGGCTAATGTTGCCTGAACTATACAGAACAGGAGTGGTGATAGTGGACATCCTTGTCTTGCTCCTTATTTTAGCATGAAAGGTTTCAATTTTTTGTTAAATTAGTATGACCCTAGGTGTTATTTTTCATAAATCTAGGTAATGGTTGCTTCCAGAAATGAATTTGAGAGCAAAGCTTCCTTTTCAATTTCATTAGTGTTTGAAAAGTAGAGGCATGAATTTATCTGTACATTCTCATTTTTTAGTTTATTTTTATCTTTATTGGTGCATTGTACTTTCACTTCATGATCACACTCAATATTGGGAATTTGTACCAGTATATGACTGATTTAATTATCATTTTTCCCAGTCCCCTACCCACCCCACAACTCCTCACACTCTAAATACATAAGCTTTGTTTCCCTTTTTATTACCTTCACATTTTTCTACCCCTCATTACTCACCCTGTGACCACATTTCCCTTTGAATATTTTCTATTTCACAATATCCATCATACATTCTAGAACTCATTAACATCTTCAGTTTCTCATAGCAGAGAACAGATCTGATATTTACACGTCTATGACCTATTTATTTCACTTATGAGTATGTCCTGAAGGTACATCCATTTAGGTATAAATGACTCAAACTTATCTTTTTCTTTTTTTAAGACAGGGTCTCTCTTTGTAGTTCAGGCTGGCCCTGAGCTCACTATGTAGCTCAGGTAAGTCTCAAACTCAGCGATCCTCCTGCCCTGCCCCCTGAGTGCTGGGATCACAGGCTTGAGCCACCAATCCTGGCATTTGTGATATGTGGTACTGATTGCTTGTGGGCATGAGCCACCAATCCCAGTATTGTTGTGTGTGGTTACTGGGATTGAACCAGGGACCTTGTGCTGGTGAGGCTGCAGGGAGGAAGGAATGTTTCTCCACTGTTGGTGAGAATGTAGACTGGTACAACCATTGTAGAGATCAGTGTGGAGATTCCTAAAAAAAAAAACTAGGAATAGAAATCCCATTTGACCCTGCTATTCCCCTGATAGGAATATACATAAAAGAATTAGAGGAATCATCATAGTGACATATGTGTACCCATGTTCATAGCACCTCAGTTAGTGATTGCTAACTCTTGAAAAAAAACCCAAATGACCATCAACTGGAGACTGGATACAAAAGATGTATTTAAATATTACTCTGTCATAAAGAATGATAAGTTTGAACCATTTATACTCAGATGGACATACTTTGAGGACACACTACTAAGTGAAATAAATAGGTCACAGAAGTTTAAACACCATATTTTTTCTCTGGTTTGAGAATATGAAGATATAAATGAGTTCTAGAATAAATGATAGATTTTGTGAAATAGAAAATATTCAAAGGGAAAGGGGTAGGGGAAAGTAATGAAGGGAAAATATGATCTAAAAAAAGAAAAAGAAAGAAAGCATATGTATATAGGGGGTGGGGGATTGTAGGGTGGTTAGGAAAATGTGAAAAATGAATTTTAACTTGTGTCATGTACTGGTAGAAACTTCCCAGTGTTGAGTGTGATTGTTATGTGTATATAAAATGTATCAATAAAGAATTCAATTTAAAAAAATAAATGTTTTTTTCCCCATGTTCTTGGTTGTCTTTTAGCAGTGCCAACAACTTCTTTTGCTGTGCAGAAGCTTTTCAGTAGGATGAGATCCCATTTGTTGATTCTTTCTGCTAGTTCTTGTGCTAGAGAGGTTTTATTCATAAAGTCTCTGCCTAAGCCAATGTCTCCAAGAGTTTTACCTAGCCTGTTTTCTAGCAGGCTTATTGTTTCTGTTTTAATGTTTAAGTCTTGTATCCATTGTGAGTTTAGTTTTGTGCATGGTGAAAGAGATAGGTCTAGCTTTAGCTTTTGGCAGGTTAAAGCCCAGTTTTTCTAGCTGTTTATCAGACAAAGGGCTATTATCTACAATATATAAAGAACTCAAACAGATCAGCCTCCCCATGTTTAAAGACCCAATTAAAAAATGGGCATCAGAAATGAACAGACACTTCTCAGAGGCAGAAGTCAAAGCAGTCAAGAAACATATGAAGAAATGTTCAACATCACTGGTCATTCGAGAGATGCAAATGAAAACAACACTGAGATTTCATTTCACCCCACAAAGAATGGCCGCTATTACAAAATCAACCAACAATAAATGCTGGCGTGGCTGTGGGGAGAAAGGAACCCTTCTCCACTGTTGGTGGAATTGCAGACTTGTGCAACCATTGGGGAGATCTGTGTGGAGATTTCTCAGAAAACTAGGACTAGGGGTCCCATTTGACCCGGCTATCCCCCTGCTAGTAATATACCCAAAAGAATTTAAAAACTCACTTTGGAAAGACAGATGTACACCCTTGTTCATAGCAGCTCAGTTAATGATAGCTCAATCTTGGAAACAACCCAAATGCCCATCAACTGGAGAGTGGATAAAGAAGATGTGGTTTTTTAATAAAATGGAGTATTACTCTGCCATAAAGAATGACAAGATTGATCCATTTAGGTGCAAATGGAGACACCTGGAGGCTATACTAACAAGTGAAATCAATAGATCACAAATAGGCAAATTCCAGATCTTCTCTTTGACATGAACACCTGTAGATGCAAATGAGCTCTAGAAAGTATGACAGCTTTTATAGAGTGGGAAATTTCCATAGGACATTTGGTGTGGGAAGGTAATGAAGGGAAGGAATAAATATGATACAGAAAGAAAAGAGTATGTATAAAGTGGGTGGGGAGGTGTGGATGGGTAGGGATATGGGTAAAATGAGAATTAACTTTTATCATATACTGGTACAAATTCCCCAATGTTATATGTGCTTGTGAGATGTATATAAATTATACCAATAAAGAATTCAATTAAAAAAAGAAATGTAAGACGTCTGTTCCCTTGGTGATGTTTCTCTAGCCTTTTAAAATGATAATTATCCTGTGTTTACTACTTGCTTTCTATAGATAACATCCCACCTCGGGTGCAGGATGCTTCCTTGTTTAGATTGGTTTCATTTATAACTTTGTACAGGAACTACAAGTGCTTATTTGAGCAAACCAAACCACCAGAGAATAAGGTAATTGATTGTGAAACCTTAGAAAAGGGTTTATCAACCCAGGAATTTATGTACAGAGTGAACATTTCAGGAAGACACAAGAATATGGAGCACCTAAGTCTGGCTGAATGTAGCTTCATGATTATGTGGAGCTCACTGATTTTTTTTTCCTGCCTTTGTAAATTATATTCACTTTTTACCTTATGCTGTAGGGTATGGCCCTATTTCTGTTATAACAGTGGATGTACTGTTGTATATAGTCATCTCTGTTCTAAGAGCTTTTGTATCAAAACAGAATAAGATGAGACAGATAATCTTTCAGTGAATTCTCAGTTCTCTCAGATTCAGAGAGGAGATTGTGAAGGGAGAAGGCAGCACAAAAGGACCTTCAAGGTCATGGCCAGTAATCCGGGGTTCCTCTTTCACTATCTCAGAGATGGCCAGCTACAATGGATGACCCTTTTGTATGCTGTATTTATGTCTGATGAGCTTATCAAGTATGATATAGATCTAAACTTGACCAAATTAAAATTGAACTCATGTCACAGATGAAGCCACCCAATCTAACACTTTCTGTGAAGTGATTACATTTTGGCAATTCACAATGAATGAAACATGAGTGCTTTTGTCAAAGGAATCCTAATTGCCTTTGATGGTGCCCTCCAAGACCAGGGAACTAGAATGTCACAGGAATCCTGTCTTCCAAAAATATCACAGAAATAGAAAAGTGTCTTAGCCTAACATGCTTAGTAGTCGTTAGCAGCCCCTGCTTTCTAAAACTGTTTGAAAAACTTTCATTCCCCTGAGTGCTTTATTTTGCTAATAATGTTAAGACAACTTTCCTTTGTAACCTGTTTTCTGCCTTACTCCTGCATGTAGCATCTGCACATTCCTGCTCCTTCCTCTCCTCCATAAATCTACCCGCTAAAATTAGCACGTCCCCAACTTGAAAAGTAACATACTTGTAGCCATGATAACTAACTAAGCCCTGATAAAGTCTGGTTAGTCCACTTGCAGATGTGCAAGTAAAATGTGTGGTCTCAAATCAATTGTTACACCTCTCTGTTATCTATGAAACAGGCTGTTAAACTGAAAAGGGCAGTCAGCCTCTCTGAATGGAACTCATTTCCCTTGTGGCTAAGCCTTGCTAGCAAATAAAGTTTCTTCTTTTATCCAAAATCTCCCTCTCTCAGATGCTTCCAAGTCCCCTTTGCCGCAACACTCACAATTACACAGCTTTGAGTTATCTAGTTGTGAGAGGAGATGAATGTGCCATCCCACACAGTCTGGTGTTCCACACACATCAGTCCCACAGGACAGAGGGACAAACGGAGGAATCGTGAGTGAACAAAGCAGTTAATGAGGAGTCAGGAAGGGCTCCCATCCATCCAAGTGATCTGTCCACAGAGCTGGTCAGACTGTCAGATGTCACTGTCTCTGCTGTTTGGAAGACTGAGGCACATGATGGACATTTTGAGACCCCAGTAGCCTACTTATCATTTTAGAAAACCTGTTTCAAAAGAATAACAAAGAGGGCTGGAGGGTTAGCTCAGTGGTTCCAGCACCTGCCTCACAAGTGCAAGGTCCTGAGTTCGATCCCTGGAAACCTCATACAATGCTGGGCGTGGAGACTCACGCCCACCAGCCATCAATACCACATACCACAGTGCCTGGCGTGGTGGCTCACGCCTGTAATCCCAGCACTCAGGAGGCAAAGACAGGAGGATTGCTGAATTCAAGGCTTACCTGGGCTACATAGTGAGCGCAGAGCCAGCCTGAACTACAAAGTGAGACCCTGTCTCAAAAACAAACAAACAAACAAACAAACAACAACAACAACAACAAACAAAGGAAAGGGCTGTATTACAGGTTAGGACAAAAGGAATTAGTGAATATTCCTAGAAACATATTTTCATAGTTCCAAATCTTTGTGATGTCAAGGCTTCCAATCATTTCACACCAGGTGGGAATTAGTCCAGCCATAAAGCAACCTGGTCCTTAGGTTCTTAGATGAGTACAGAGATGACTGAGGTCCACGGTCCCATCTAGGCAGACCTTGGCCAGTTTTCTGGTCTTGAGTTGGCTACGGGCACCTTATTGTTGTATAGTTTATTGTCAGGTCAGTCACTGTCCACAGGTACACTGACAGATGAGTGAAAATTGGGCAAAAGTGTCCCTGATCATACTGAACCCAGTTTTTGTACATGTTAAAGTTGTATTGAGGAAATGTAAATGTAGAGAAATCACTGTGCAAGACAAATAGATGGATGTTTAAGACATTCCATAAGAATTTCTTACTTCACCACTAGTGACTCTAGGTCCAGATACTTAATAACCTGTGCCACAAGACTGCAAGATGTGTGACAGCATTGATAGTCTCTACCAATTAGGTGCTGAGAGTGGCCTCAACACAGTGTAATCTACCCAAGATGTCCAGTGCATTGCCTGCAACCTCAGGACTGGGGAACTTAGTAGCCCCACCAACAGGGTAACATTGAATTAACATATACAATGATATGCAGTCATTCAAAGAGAAAGGATTTGCAGAAACCAGAACTGGGAAGCACCCTTCATCATGAGACACCCTACAGATGCATCTGAGGGTGGAAGGCAGTGTTGAATCAACTGAGAAATAAGTTTCAGGTTTAAATGTTTCCAAACAAAAGAGTTAATAAGGCTGGGTATGCAACTGAGTTATGAACACCAGTTTCATTGAAAAATATATTTTGGAATTTGTGATGAATACATGAGGAAAAATAAAAGTCTGATTCCATTAAAACATAACCTGGTAGGATCAGAGAGATATAGAAGACCCCTGGAATCTCTGGACTTGAACTACTGATGTAGGTTACAATCACATGGAGAAAAAAATGCTCTAGAATTTATTCATGGCCTCAGTTGCCTATATCAATATGTGCTGTGTGCCCCCTACTTGTGGTGATTTTCCCTGTAGGACGGTTGATGTCTGGGCTTACATTAGTATCAAATCACTGTGTATCTTGCACCTTAGTACATGGCTGTGTCCTCCACCGAGATGGAGTTCAGCTTCAGAGATAACTTGCTTTTTTCTGTGTCTCTGGAGATGGAGAAGTGGCTTTGGAGGGACAGGCTGTAGCTAATTCTACCACTGAAATAAATGACCCCATCCACTCTGGGCTCTTTCTTTGGGGTTGATGGATACCATGCCAATAGTAATGACTAGTTGTGATGAAGCATCCAGAGACTGTGCAGGTGAGGGACAGAGTCTGTGATGGCTTCACCAGGCCAGGGCCTGACTCCTGCAGCTGCACCTCAGACAAGACACCAGAGGACAAGGAAAAACCTTTGGTTAGTCATCAGCTTTCATAACCTTCCCAGGGACCCTTGCCTCACCCTGAGGACGCTCACCATGAGGACCTGTCACCAGGCACAGGAGAAGACCCAGCAGCCTCATCTTCTGGTCCACACTGCTGTCTTCCCCAGAGACCTCAGCCCTGTCTGCAGGTGGAGCTGTGGGCTTCCAGCACCAAGAGAGGCATTTGAATCTAGAGTTAGAGGATAAATTTGCATGAGAGGAGCTCAGTTCGTATATGGAGGGGAGACTGAGGTTAGCCATGTCTGATCCTTTTGTGCTACTGAGGAGAATCTCTTCTCCTAAATTCAATGTGATTTACATCAGAGATACGTGCTGCTCTGTAGAGGACATAGAAGAAATGTGGAAAGTTATCAGAACATACTTGGAAAATGAGTAATAACAGTGCCAAAAAATATTAACAAATCATGTTTTGAGCATAATTTCCTCATTTTCTGTGCACTGTATTCTGTTGGAGTGCAGAACTCAGTTGAAATTCATGGGCTTCTATAAATTTTGTTTAGTGCTTCTCCCTTTAGTCAGTATTTCACCTAGATAAGACCATGAACAAACTGAAGTCATTTGCACTATTTGCTTTTAGCTTCTTTCTTCTTTCTGGTCTTACCATTTCAGATTCAAGCAGCCAAAAAGCACATGCAAAAATGTTCAACATCTTGGCCATTAGAGAAATTTAAATGAAACAGCACTGAGATTTCACATTACTCCAGAAGGAATAACTATCATCAGTAATTCACAAAACAAGAAATGATGGTGAGGCTTTTGGTCAGAAGACAAACTTTCATGTTGTTTAAAGAAAGGTAAACCAGTGTAGCTACTGTGAGAATTGGTAGAAAGATGCCTCAAAAATGTGAAACTTAAAGTTCCATTCTGTCCAGTTATTCCACTTCTACTTTCTTTCCTTAAATAGTGAAAATCGTCACACCACAGTGAAACATGCATTTCATAGAGCAGCTCAACTCAGACTAGCTAAACATTGAAAGTGGCCTATATAGACATCAATAATGAAAGGATAAATCAAATGTGGTATTTACCTAATAAAGTATTACTGTGCTAAGAAAAGATAAATTTGAGTCATTTTAAGAAAAAATGGATGCAACTTGAGACCCTAATATTAAGTAAAATAAACCAGGCACTGACTTGTTCAGTAGTATAATTTAGCTTAGATATCATACAATTCTTGTTGTGTGAGAAAAAACAAAGCACAGACAATTTTAAAAACAAAAGACAGACAATAGTTAACAGGCAAGTAAGTCACAAATGAGCTGGAGATCTAGTGATGTAATGTGGCACACACCAGAAGGGAGGACAAGTACAAAATTAACATGAGTTTAATGCATATATCTACTACCTACCATGAATGAAAATATGTTACAAATATGCAATTAAAAAGTTCTCTGTGTTTGCTTGAACTGAAAATTTTATAATTCACTTAAACCTGAGATGTTTGAAACCAAGCATTCTTACATCCTCATGTATGATATTTCCATCATTACCTACATAACCAGCAATTTCAAATTTGTCATTTCATAAAGAGATAAATACTATTTTGTGATATCCATATAAGTACATTGCCATAAAATATATTTAGAATTATGAGGTTAATTGTAAATAGTGTAAATATTTTAACATTTTTTATAAAGGAACATTAGTAAATTACTAGAATGAGTGTGTAATTTTTTAAAATATTCTCAACTCTAAAGAACATGTCAGAAATATCCTGGAGCAGAGAGTCCTCTCCCTCCCCTTCTCCCCTCCGCAGGCAGACAGAGCAGAGAGCGTGAGCCGCAGCAGGCCCTCCCTGAGAGCGGGTTGCAGAAGCTGACAGTGACCCTCCCTTAAGTCTAGATTCTCTAGGTGAGGAGGAGCCTGTCTTTTAGGTTCCTCTGAGTGAGCCCAACAGGGGACAGATCAAGGGATACCAGGGGTGGCTCAAGCCTCTTCCCACCATAGCAGCACAGATGGTGGCTATAGACAGAGGAAGAGATTTCTTTCTTCACCCTGTACCTGCCGTCAGGAGCCAACCTTGACCCTGGGCCTGAGATCTGCCCTCCCTCCCTCCTTCCATCCCTCCCTCCCCCCCTCCCCCCCCCCCGGTGGTACCAGGTTTTAAACTTGGGTCCTGGTGCTTCCAAGGTAGGAACAGTACCACTTGAGCTAAATCCCTGGTCAGAGACTCACTTTCTCTTGAACACAAATTAGATGCCATGCAAGAAGGCAGGCAAGGTCTACACTTCAGATATGATCTTGCAACACTGTGGGTCTGCATATGTTGATAATTGGGTGGCTCATGGAGGGTCCTCCTGCCCATATGCCATTAATAACCTGACCCTGTGCCCCAAGCATGGGAGTGACAGCTGGAAGCACCCCATAGGTCTCCATACTCAGAAACTCATACAGGAATGAACATGACCACAGGGAATTGCACAGTCTCTGAGTGCAAAATTGGCTGATTGAGGATTCAGACTTGAGTCAGAGTTCCTCAAGACTCATGTATACGTCCATGACCTGGACCTCACTGTGGGTATCCCATTGTAAACTTGTCCTTACTCACCTGGAAAGGTGAGTTTCATGGTGAGACCCACTCTTCATGGCAACTGTCAAGTCCCCAGCAGAAAGGACCTTCCAGGCCAAATCAATGCAAGTGCAGCTTCCTTGTGTATCCCTTGGGAATGATCTGCAGGTCAGCCAATTCTAGCACCGGCTGTATCTGTTCTGAGGAAATGGAGGGTGCCCCTCGTGTGGCCCAAATTCTACACCCCAGGGATGGATTTTTTGCAATGTTTCTTACAGTACACCCACAAGCGATGGAGTCTATGTGTCCCCATACCCTGGCTGAGCCCACAGGCAGGCTTCTACTGCTGCCAGTGACCAGAAATCAGACAATGTGCTATGGGTGCCACCAGGAAGAGAAGCCTGTAGTGCAGCTAAACACAGACACCAGAGGCTGCGGGTCCACTCGGGCTTCTCCGAAGCTGCATCTGCATGATGGGTTCCCTGGAGAAGACAGATGGGCGGCGGCAGCATTCCCCATTGAGGTATCTGATATTGTCCTGTAATCAGAGGCTCCCTGGTGAACTGACTGATCTCTGTGAGGGAAATCCAAGCTCTGCAGGACACTTTGTCACCAGGAAGACACAGGGATGTCCTGTTAGGCTTCAGTTGCTGGCCCTTTCTCCTCCTGACCTCTCCTCAAGGTCAGACATGGGTACAGACTCACCCCTGAACCTCCCAGGTACGTGGCCTTTTCTCTGTCAAAAGGCATATGTCCCCATTGTACACCTCTAGATGTCCTTCACAGAAATACTCAGGTATCTCAAAAACCCCAGGAGGAGACAATTCTAGGAGTTTCTTGCTGTATCCCCTCAATGTGTGGTCCCAGGAACTCTCTGCCTCACCCCAGACTGGTCCTGTCCTCCAGCCATCCATCATCTCCCCCATCAGTGTTTTCTCACCTGGGAGACTTGAACTCCATGCCAGGAAGCACAAATTAACCAGTGAATCTAGCTTGTCCTGTCTTTTTAGTTTGCTTTGTGATTGTTCAGTCAGCTATTTCATTTCTCTTAAAAGGCCTGTGAACAGATAATGTTTTTCCAAAAATGTTTATAGCTTTGAATATATGGTTAATGACTTCTTACGTTTTCCATGTAAGAACAAAATTCAGATGCCACTTCAGCGGATTTGACCACTTATTTAACTCAAAATTCTAGTGTCACTATTTGAAAGTGGTATTTTAATTCAATGAGAGAGAAGGAAACAAAGAAACTCATCACAGGATTAAGACAATTCAGTGTTGTCCAAGAAAATGTAACTCAGAAGGTCCAAACATGTGGATCTACCTACATCTCAGGTGATGGCTGTTCTGGAAGATGTTCTCTCCCTGGGCTGGGAATGACAGGCACATCTGGGAGAGCACTGGGAACAGGAGCACTCACTCCTGAAGCTCAGAGCACAGCAGGGATACTGATGGAGCCTGTGAGGTGCAGAGCTGGGGGAGGAGGTGGAGGCGCATCGAGCTTCCCAGGATGAGAGTGACTGTGAGGTCAATGACCACATCTCAGGGTCGTGTATGACATCTGTGTGTGAGGAAGTCACTTCAGCTCTGCTTTCAAGAAGCATGTGACTGAACTGGGAGTTTCAAATAATTTCCTTCTGCTCAGTATACACTCGCTTCAGAATAATAATGAGATAATAATAATAATGAGAAAGATAATAATAATGAGAAAGATATGGTTTAGAAGTATATCTGGCTGTTTTATTAAAATTTAGGAAAATATGTGTGGCTAATTAAGACAGAATACACTGACATAAAATGAAAATGTATAAAGGCAGAAATTTGACACTCTAGTAAGGAAAGAAAAATGAATATTATGAAATAGGAGTTTTTCATCTTAAATATCATCTATTATTACACAGATACATAGTTTGAAATCCATGCTTGTGTGTTTCTGAAAGACTGATAAAGGAAACCGGTAAAGTTGATTGTACACATTCCTCATTTCTAAGTTCCAATACATAAAGTTCAGGCCCTAGTTGTTCTCAGCTGACATGGACAGAGAGAACTCAGCAGGCCCTTGTGTGCTGCTCTGAGTCCAGTCAGGTGACTCTGCTTCCCTCCTCCACTGACTGCGGGTGTCCACGTGGTGCCAGGGCTGAGCCAGGGGACCTGGGCTCTGAGGTGCCCAGAGAAGAGAGAGCTGTGGGGTCTCAGACCCTTGGACGGGGATGGGACAGATTTAATTTCCTACTCTGGAACATTCACTCCTGCAATAGACATTCACCCTCTGTGCTGAGAAAACTAACAATTTCATGTTTAGATAATGGTGACTTAACATTAAAAAAAAATTAAGTTCTCAAAATGCACACGTTTGATGTTTATTTATCTTTTTTTTTTTTGACAGGGTCTTGCTTTGTGGTTCAGGCTGGCCCTGAGCTCGCTCTGTAGCCCAGGTAAGCCTCGAACTCAGCAATCCTCCTGCCTCTGACTCCTGAGTGCTGGGATTACAGGCGTGAGCCACCATGCCCAGCACTGTGGTATGTGGTATGTGATTGTTGGTGGGCGTTGAGTCACCACGCCCAGCATTGTATGTGATTACCGGGGTCAAACTCAGGGAATTGAGCTTGCGAGGCAGGCGCTGGAACAACTGAGCTAAATCTCCAGCCCAATGTTTATTTACCTTTTTAAAAATTCATATGAAGCCGGTGGACTGAAGGGAGCGGCACGGACGGACCCAGCTGCTGCGGGCCCCGCTGTCCATTTCCGGCAGACTGAAGGCCGCCCACTGGCCCACTGTATCCTGGAGCTGTTCAGTGAGGAGTCAGGTATGGACCCTGGGCGCCAGCTGCACCACGGAGGTTTGAGAGCCTCCGCCCAGCCCCAACCCCACCCCGGAGCTGCATGGTGAGGACCCAGGCCCTAGAGGAGCTGCAGCCATCTCCTGCATCCCTCCACAGGAGGCGTGCTCCTGGAGCCGCACTGAGACACCAGGAAAGATAAAAAAAAAAAAAAAAGGGAATCTAGCTTCTATTTTGCCATCCACTCCTAGATCCCTCTATTCACCTCTTGTCCCCACACCCTCTCCTATCTTCCTGTCAGAAGCAATACCCAGAGGTAAAGATTCTTAGGCTGCCCTATTTCTTCTTCTGTACTATTATAAGAAGCTGTGCAAAGCCTCCAATGGTCTCACAGCATACAGTTGGTACTGTTGTACATATGCCCTTTTATCCTGTAGTACCCGCTGGCATATATGAGGTTCTAGGGTATAGGTGATCTTCCTAAATCTGCTAACCCTATTTCATTCTCCTCCTGTCTCCCTACCTCCCTGATTCCCCAGTGACCTTTTATCCCCAAAGGGTTCGGGGGCTACATTTATGATCTGTATGTTGTATACACATTGCTGATTAATTCTAAATTCTGGCATATAGACATAGAGGTAACTCATAAGCTCAAAGT
>PVIC010044398.1:0-15037 GCA_004025085.1 Thryonomys swinderianus
ATTTTAATGAAATATGCTTTGTATTGATTGGAATATTCACCCAGGAAATGCAAAGGAGAACAAAAATCTCTCCAAGGGAAGCATTTAGCATATACTAGTCAGACCAGGACTGTCAACCAATGATGTGACATTCATGCATCTGACTCGAAATCAATTCCAGACATTTGCCCCAACATGCCAGGCAAACTGCCATCCTCCACCACCCTTAGCTGCCAAGACCTCCTCAAGTGCAGCCCAGAAAGGCCTGGATAGTTCATCATAGGGCATGACTAAGATCTAAAATTTAAGAGGGTTCGAGCAATTTAAGTATTACCCCCAAATACCGTGTAAAGCAACTCCCAGCCAAAATGAACACAATGGATTAAGCAGGCCTAGAAATTCTCCTTGCTGTAAGCCCAACATCCTAGATCACAGCTCTGTATATGAGTTAACACAACATAGTCCAAAGAAGAACTAATACTGGCTACACAGCTGAGAAAAGTTCTACTCCCTGTGCCAGTGTGGAATTCACAGGCACTGGGGTCACAGACTGAAGGCAACTAAACCTGGCACTACTAGTTACTGTCAGGAATGAAAACTATTGATTATTCATAACCAAAGACAAAAACTGCAGTAGACCACCAAAGTCTGAAAGTAAGTAGATGGTCTAATCCAGAGTATCTGCTGAAGAAATTATGAGTTGAAACCTAAGCTCACAAATGCAAATTAAAATATTTTCCAGATCAGTGACTGTTGTATGCCCAAGTACAAGTAGCCAACATCCAGATCCTCAACTTCCTAAGGAAATCCACTTCCATCAAAGAGAGTTACCAAGCCAAATATTACAAAAGTGAGAAGGCAAATTCCATAAGATAGCATCCACAGATCAAAAGGTAGGTAGAGAGCAGTTAGGTAGAGACTCCACATACTCATGCTCAAAATGTTTGAAGAAATAAAGGAAAATATAGACATAATGAAATGTGAGCAGAAAGCTAAAAAGGATAAGGTAGATTTTTACAAAGAAACAAGGAGGGTCCTTAATTTATTGCCAATGTCAATTAGCGAATAAATTCACAAATGAATATACAGGCACAGTTGCTCTATTCAGCATTATTGGGATGGAGGAACACATAGAAAGAGAAACAGATGCTTTCTGAACCCTGAATGATAAAATAACTGCAATAAAGAGAATGTTTTTTGAACAGAATGGTGTGTGGAGCTGTCTAACTACAAGCAAATGACTTATAAACACTGGCCTGCTCTTTTTGATATTTGAGAAAAATACTTTGATAGAAGATGATTCTAAAATATAATTACTTGGTCTTTTAGTTCTGTTTTATTATCATAGGAAACTGTGGGGTATTTTTTTTCTTTAGATTACAAACTCATTTAAAAAGCAGCTTGTAATGAACAATTTAATTAGATTGGTTTCAGCTTGCCTAAAAGCTTAAGAAGGTATTAATATTGTAATCAGAAAGATGGGGGAAATATTTTTAGAATAAAAAGAAAGAAAATCCTCTTCACTATGCTTGTTTTTGAGATTCAGGAAGCTGTGAAGGACTACAAGGTAATTCCTAACCATATGCAGTGACTAAACGTACCTTGGCCCCAATAAGCAAATTACTATGTTTGCAACAGACTGAAGGTTCCCAGTGACTTGTGGCAAATTTGTTCAGCTGCTTAAAACTGTTTTTACCCAAACTTCTGAAAAACAACAGCTTGGAATTCTTAGTCTTTTAACAGTAGCATAAAAAGGTGTACAAACAATAAACTATTCTTTTTTTAATCTCATGCTTTCCTTACCATTTGGCTACCCTGAGTAAATGCTTTTATCTTGTGTTCAAAAATATAATAGTAAAGTTAAGATAAAATATATCTACACTTGCTATCTGAAAGGTACATCCAGCACTTTCATGTTATATCATTTACTTCCTGTAATTATCACCTACAATAAGAATTATTATTCTCTTCTTACAGATGAGGAAACTGAGGCTCACATTCAGAAAAACGGACTGACTTACCCAGTGCCACATATATTGACCAATGACACAGGACAATTCCATTAGAAGGTTTTGACTCCAAACCCATCTTCTTTCCCCGAAAGGAAATGATGCTGCAGAATCCCTGTAAACCACAGAGCCTCGGTAAAAGTTATAGCAAGACCCAGGAGTAGGAATTGATGAGAAGAGGTAGATTTTCCTGGTGGCTCTATAAAATTACTTTTAAATACTAAAAACATAAAAATAATATATATTACTAAGGGACCCTGTAGTTTTTCAGTATATGTGTCCATTTTGTAGGTGAAATGTGTGTGTTTCCTCAACTATTTATCATTTCTTTATGGGGAAAACATTCAAGATGCTTTCTTCTGGCATTTTGAGGTGATGTAATGTGAGATGTTTATTTTATCACCCTACTGAAATGGAACACTAGCACTTCTTATTCCCATCTGTCACTTGGCACCCAGGGACTCATGATTTTTCCCATTTGTTTCCTGTCCCTAATCCCCCTAGAAAGAGAAGCAAGATGTAACTGAAATAGAGTGTTTCCTAGGGCTCAGAATTATGTCTCAGACCATCCTGCTTTTCACCTTGGTATTTCATCAAAATACCATTCTTTCATCTTTGAAGGGTCCCATATTTTCCCACTAGTTTGTTCTCAGTCTAAAGTAGATGCCAATCATCAGAGAGCCATCTTTTCCTCCTTTCTAAGAACATGCTTCCATGGGGAAGCTTATAGTGGCAGCAGAATGGCCCATGTCACCCTCATATCCAGAAAGGCTCAGTGCACATTCACACCCAACACCTCTAGAAGGGTTATGTAATGACAGTAAACTTGCAGGAGTGATTTCCCAGTGATGATCTTGCTCATGTTGGTAAGCAAAGGAAATTTCAAGTGACGTCTCTCTTTGCCACCCAGCTGTCTGCCTTCATATTTTTACCATTCTGTTCCTTATGCATGCTCTGGAATTAAAGTGCTTTCTCTAATTCCTGCACCCTAGCAATCTGTACTCCCCACTAAATCAACAAAGACAAAACCTACCACACACCTTGGGTATGCTATAACCTTCAACACACAACAGAGAATTCTGTCTTTAAGACTTTTGCCTCCCACAGCTACACTTGAACATGACAAAGGAAAACAGTGACTGTGGTTTTATTCATTTTGCATCTCTGATACCTGCACACAGTAGATGTTCAGTGGCCTTGTGATAGAAGATTGGTTGTTCTCTATGCCATTTGCATTTCTCCCTCCCTTTTTCCATCCTCTTCCATCAATCTCTCTCTTTGCTCCACTCTTAAGCATGAGAACATTTGTTTCATTATCAGGCAGGCGGTCTTAGTCTAAAAATGCATAGATAAAATGTTCTTCTAATTAGTACTTTCAACACTATGTCCAGACTCTGGAGTGATATGCTCATTAAAAATGATAAGCACCCCACTACAGTTTCCAGGGATGACCTTCTACACATTAAAGACTAGTCATTGTGAATTGGTATGAATGGAAGAAGAAAATGACTTCAGCTTTGAAGAAGCTCAAGTCCAAAACTATGCTTGTAAATTGTCCCTCTCAAGTGCAAACTTTTCCCTGTTCTATTCCATTATGAATGCTGGTTGCAGTTTCAGACTAGTCAATAAAATTCTACTCACTCCAAATATAGGATTACTGGGACCAACCTGATTATGTACCCTCAAGATAGGTTCAAAGGGAGGGAAGAAAGAAAATGTATACCCTGTTTCTAATGTATCTCGTGTGTTTCTTCCTATTTTGTAATGTCCTTATGCTCAAGCAGAGCCAAAGAGTTACCTCTGCCCCAGTTTTCAGTTCTGGCATTCAACCAGGCCTTTTTTCAACTTTTAAGTTTCCTTAACTTCAAAATGCTTATTTTTCCTCCTGACCAAAATCAAACTGCTCAAAACTAGATGTTACAAGAATAGCAAATAGGTAAATTAATCTATATTAAGACATGAGTGACTTTTAGTCCATACACCTTTTATGAACTAATTAACTTTTAATGTAGAATATTTATCAAAAAATATACTTCTACATTGGCATAAGTTCAATAATAAAATGAGCGGAAGTCAACAAGGCATAGAGAAGTCCTTCTAAGTGAGAAAAAACTAGCAATATCTCCCTAAAAGCCTGGCCAAGATTCTACTAAATCAGTCCCTTCTCATCTTCTGTTTTCTAAACTGCACATTTGTAAAAGCATCAAATAATCTTTTTGTTTGTTTGTTTTATTTGCATTTTTTGTTATCTATAATGAAGCTCAAGTTAACACAGGGTAGTTATATGAGACTGTATAAAAGAGCAGGCTGTAAATTAGTTTCATAAGCCTCAAAGAAATCAGTCCCAGTTGTTTTTATAACACCAAAGTTATTTATTCTCCACTCGTTCATTTGCCCATGCATACTCAATCCTGAGACTTTTGTCATCTGCCTCCTGGAATGTACTAATAGTAAACAGAATGACTCAAACTGGCCTCTCCAGGCAGCTAACAGCCCAGTGAGGAAGACAGATATGTTCACATGATTAAAGTGTCCAAATCTGTATCCAAAGTTCCAGAGCTGAAAGGGCTTCCCACAGGATGTAACATGTGACACTAACATTGCCATGAGCAAAAGGAGAAGGAAAAGATTTGAGTTGTACAAAGCTGAGTGTAAAATGAAAAGAAAATGAGACCATGGAACCAAACACTTGGATAAGAATAACATTACTTAGAGAAAGTATCTTCAGCCTCCTTTCCAGGAGGGGCTTCCTGATGGGCTTTGATGGAACAAAATATATTCATTCCAAATCCCATAAATGATCAATTTGCTTTTGATTATGTAAAATATTGAGCAACTATTTGCCAAAGGCTTATAGAGCTCTGTCCTGAGTATATGACTTTTCCTAAAATCCTGAAGAACTGCTGCTCTGACCAAAGACATGCCTTACTGATAATCTTGCCCTAATCTGCTCATTTGACATCCGTACTATACAAATGGTTAACTTCAGACTCAGACTTAACTCCAGATATGGCTAGCAGACATGAAATTGAGAAGTTCAGCAATTTTTCCCAGTGAGTTGAAATTAAATAATAAACAATTACTGCCTATAGAGGCCTAGAAAACCATGGAAAGGATACTATTTCCCAACGTATTGAGCTCTTTCTTTTCTTTTTTAACTCTGTTCCCACAGTGACCAGTTTCTCAGTAACCTGAAAGCATTTATTCTCACTATTTAGGGATAATGCTAAAAATATCTATACCTAAATAAACTGTGAAATGAAATAAGTGGTTTAAATAATAAGACAGAGATGTGTCATATTTCTAATGTTAAAGATAAATTAACATCACCTACCTCAGAAATAACTTTCAAGTTGTTCTGAATAATTCAATGATGTCTTTCAATATTTAGATCATGTTCTGAATCACTGGAAAGAGTTTACTTACAGGAAAAAATGCAAAAGGATTTAGACAGTTTTCTTCACATATCTGGAAGACATTTATCATTTCCTATAAAACAATATGTTCAAAAAATTACATTTATTATATGTGGGTGTTGTTAGTATTTGTGACTGAACTTTAGGGCAATAGGTAGAGCTACATTCCTGTTTTTTGTGACCTTCCTGCCTCAGCCCTCCAAGTATTGGGATTGTAGGCATACATCACCATGCCCAGCTATTTTGTTATTTTTAAGACAGAGTCTCACTAAGTTTCCACTGGACCAGAATTTATAATCATCCTGATTAACAATACTGGAATTATAGGTGCACACCACCATGCTTGGCTTATAATTTTAGACTCTAGATTCATAATGTTTCTTCAGAAAATATGATCTAAATTTTTTTTCTTAGTTCTTGAGTTACTGGGTTTAAGATTGAGAAGCAAAACTGTTTACAACTTTTACACTTACTTTTTTGTTTTTCTTTTTTCCAGGATCATTTGGTGTAGTGCCTGAAATTAATTTGCCTTGGGAGATCAAAATGATCCTCAACTCTTCTGCCGAAGATGGTATTAAAAGAATCCAGGATGACTGCCCGAAAGCTGGAAGGCACAGTTACATATTTGTCATGATCCCTACTTTATACAGTATCATCTTTGTGGTGGGAATATTTGGAAACAGCTTGGTGGTGATTGTCATTTACTTTTACATGAAACTAAAGACTGTAGCCAGTGTTTTTCTTCTGAATTTAGCACTGGCTGACATATGCTTTCTATTGACTTTGCCACTGTGGGCCGTCTACACTGCTATGGAATACCGCTGGCCCTTTGGGAATTACCTGTGTAAAATTGCTTCAGCTAGTGTCAGTTTCAACCTGTATGCCAGTGTGTTTCTCCTCACCTGTCTTAGCATTGATCGCTACCTGGCTATTGTTCACCCGATGAAGTCTCGTCTTCGACGCACAATGCTTGTTGCCAAAGTTACCTGTGTCATCATTTGGCTGCTGGCTGGCTTGGCTAGTCTGCCATCTGTGATTTACAGAAATGTATTTTTCATCGAGAACACCAACATGACGGTTTGTGCTTTCCATTATGAGTCCAAAAATTCAACCCTCCCCATAGGCCTGGGACTGACCAAAAATATACTGGGTTTCATGTTTCCTTTTCTGATCATCCTCACAAGTTATACTCTTATTTGGAAGGCCCTAAAGAAGGCTTATGAAATTCAGAAGAACAAGCCAAGAAATGATGACATTTTTAAGATAATTATGGCAATTGTTCTGTTCTTTTTCTTTTCCTGGGTTCCCCACCAAATATTCACCTTTCTGGATGTATTGATTCAACTGGGTGTCATCCATGACTGTAAAATTTCAGATATTGTGGACACCGCCATGCCCATCACCATCTGCATAGCTTATTTTAACAATTGCCTGAATCCTCTTTTTTATGGCTTTCTGGGGAAAAAATTTAAAAAATATTTTCTCCAGCTTCTGAAATACATTCCTCCAAAGGCCAAATCCCACTCAAGCTTATCAACAAAAATGAGCACCCTTTCCTACCGCCCCTCAGATCATGTAAGTTCATCTGCCAAGAAGCCAACACAATGCTTCGAGGTGGAATGATGTGTTCAAAACCTGTCTGTAAAGTAGTCTTGTGGAAAAAAAAAAAAAGGAGCCTGAGAAACATTCCTCTACAGTGCTTCATTACCAAAGGAGCAGTAGCTGCATTAGCTGCGTTTCAGAAGTTAAGCAGACTGTAGCTGCTTTCCTAAAGCTCTGAACAAAGCTTTGCTTTCCCTCCGCAACAACAGCAGCAACAACAACACAAACAAAGCTACCTTTCCCATAAAATAGGTGACGGCTGCCCAAAAATGTCAGGAACTGGATGATTGTGTTAACTTGGAAAATCTTACTGGTAGAAATGAAATCTCCCCATTCTGTTCTTATTCTGTTGTTTTTTTTTTTTTTTTTCTCCACAGCAAGGTGTTTAGAACATGTTAAACCTTCAGACATGCAGTCAGAGATCAGAGCTCAGGAATGTCCCTCCCAGTTTCGAGTGGAAATAAAACTTTTGTATCTGCTTAGCTTTTACCAACTGTAACCCGCTTGTACCTGCTTCTACACAGTTTGTGCAAAGACTCCCAAAAAGGAGTCACTGTATTTCAGAGCCTTTTGTGAAACTCGGCCAATGTCTTGAAGACTCACAATGCCAAAACAGCTCCAGCAAAGTGGCTTACTTGTAAATGGTGTTACATCACAAATGAAGGTTAAACCACTTGCAAAGTTGTTATTCTGTCCCAGGTCTGTCTTCCTAGTCATATTTGTCTTATTGAATATCTGAGAAATGTATATAGTTTGTGGTAAAAAGATTATATATCGTTATGCTTTACTGTTTTTAAAAAATAACTATTCTACTCATACATGTATACATATATCTATGTCTGTTATTTGATTGCAACCTGACAGTTATATTTACCTTGAAATAAAATAATTTTGTTGTTATGTACCTCATTGTCATTGTTTAAAATAGATGATTTCTTTTAATCCACTGTAAGCATGAATATATTTTCTTTTAAAGTTTAATATAACTAATAGGTTAGTTGTTTATATTAATGACTATAGATTTTTGTATTACCTGATTATTGAAAAGATAAAGTGGAAAGCATTATAAGGAACACACATCATTTTAAATTTCCCAAAGTTTCTCATGTAATAGCAAAAGAATTCTCATTCCCTATAACTCTAAAATAATGTTACTTTGCTCATATTTTTAAAATAATGATATTCTAATGATATATAATCATTGTAGGAAATTTAGAAGGTATAGAAAAGTATAAAGATAAAAGTTATGTTTAGTTCTGCAACTCAAAAATGATCAGTATAACATTTCATTTCCTTTTTTGTACTCATTACACACACGTACATATGTAAATTATGACACTGAATCATAAAGTCTTGGTATACTGACTTTTCACTTGGCATCATAGCAACCTTGTCTCTAACCACATTAAATATTTTTCTAAAATATTTTAATTTTTGTACAGTGTTACAAAATTCAGATATACCCTGACATAGTTAGCTAGTCATCAAACTGGAACATTTAGTTTTTCTCTAATTTTTTTTCACTATCACAACAGCAAGCCCCAGGAAACTCCAGATATCTGCTGTGAAGGATGAGATCCCTGAGGGCAGAGAACAAAGTGAATCAGGAGAACGTGAGACAGAAGACTGAGGAGTACCAGGAGGCTGCCTCACACACCAGGGTGCAGACCTCAGAGGACTGCCACATGCAGACGTTTGGGGTAAAGTGCCCCACTGTTTCCTGAGTTACTGGGATAAATAGGCTTTGCACCATGAAGTCACAGAAGGATAAATGAGGGTCCCATGCCACCGAGACCCAAAATGTAGGGTGTGCCTGGTATCTGGACTACCTGCCAGACTAGCACCTGGTGCTCTCCCCATGTCGTGGAGGCATCAGACACAACCTGCACCCTTTCTAGAGCTGGGACACAGCCTTCCTTCATCAAGTGAACCCGTCTGGCTTGAATAATGTTATAAGTGAGATTTAAAAAAATGAAATTCCACGATCAGAAAGAGCCAGTTAGAAACCCAACTAGCCTGTTTTTTTCCATAAAGATTTTCCATTTTTTCATGACGCTTACAAGAGAGAATTTAGCTTTCATAATATTTACTTCTAAATCGTTCATACACAAAGCTTTATATAAATAAATCTCTAAGAGTTTAAAGACCTTAAGATTTACCCTTCAAGCAATGCGATAGGAAAATATTTATCTATACACACAAGAGATGTAAATTTGATGAATACATGATGTTAATTCTGAAACTATTAAAAGCAAGTTTGCTATTATGATTGCTTTGCTTCAAGATTCCAAATGATGATGAGCCATATCTGCCCCAGGCCACAACGTACAAAGCTTCTTTTGAAGAGCTAAACAAGATGACTCACAGAGAGTTTGGCTGAACCTCCCCATGAATTGGGATATCTCTCATGGAACTTCTCTTCCAAGCCTGATGAAGTTCTGTTATGCCATATGGGCACATGCACTTGCTAAATGATAATTTCCCACAAACAAACAAATGAGCTTCAGTCCTCCAGAAAGAAGCCAGATAGAAAGCTGACTGGTGTCTGCCAATAAGGAGAAGCCCTGGGAGGGTTCAGCACAGAGAGGGGACCACCCTGTATGCAGACTGCTGTGCAGACCTCATGCGAATCAGCCAAGGCTCTGTGACATGAGAACCCCCAGATGCGCACCCCGTCTCAGTGGTATCCTCCCCCAAGCACTGCTGCTACAGAGAAGTTTCCCAGGAGTTCTGACAGCACACAAAGAAAAGTTTATCAGCCAGAGGAAAAGCAGGCAATTGTCTAAACAAGCAACTATGGTTTTCATTCATTCACATACAAAGTGGGGTATTGGGGGTAAAAAAGGAAAACCCATCCACTGACAATACTACCTTTATAACTATCTCAGAGTTCCCTTGTGCACCCTACACACCCTATTTCCACTTGTATGCACACTCTTCATGAAGAACCTGTACGGAGCTCCCCTGCCCCACTGCCAACACGGCCATAGGAGATGCGAGAAGACCTAACTAAGCCCAGCATGTGCCTACAGCTGCAAGGGGGTCAGTGCGTGGCCTACATGAACATGACCATAGCAGCTCTTTGAATTTGTCTAGAGCTACCGAACAAGGTGTTCCTTCTTTTTCACATGGAGTCTAAGCAGATGCGAGGAGCAGTTGCAGCCATTTTGTCACGCTAATGGGAGAGATGGAACATTCCAGAAATTCTCACAGACAGGATAAGAATACAAACTTGTGAGGGAAAAAACCGACAAGGAAATGGAGAACAACCAAGACTTTATGACACAAGTAGAAATTGATTTTCTATTCCAGTAACCAGAACTGCCCTCTTGACCCATCTTTTTCCAAGCCAGATTTCTATTTCTTTCTCAGGCCAGATGAGGGTGGATTTCTGGTCAACACTGTCGACATAATGCAGTGTTCTGTGAAATTATTATAGCTATCTCTCATCAAATTCTTACTATAGTATAAGGATAGAATTCTCTACTTATATGCATTATATTGTTTAGTCCTCATTACAGCCATCCTTGTCAGTTCTGCTACTATACAGTGAGACAAAGAAAAACTTAGGTATTTCACATAATTGGTCTAATGTAATGTGATGAAAATGCTACAGTTGAAACTTTAACTCAGGCATTTGACTCCAGAATCTGCCCTTTTATTTGCTAAATATACTGCTCTTCTTTGTACTTTGTCCAAAAAAAATTACAACTTATGAATCACTTCCAAAATACTGTCAATGGTTATTTGTTCAAAATTAATATAATATTTTACTTAGTCCCACATTTACTGGATTCCAGTCTATAACTATAATAGTCTTTGTCCAGAAAAATTGGGTTCAAGAATGGAAAGCATTAACTGACCTTACACAGCATACCACTTTATTTTACATTTATTATAATTTGACTTTGGATGAGTTTATGTTGGGTCTAACAAATAAACAGGCTATAACTGCTAACTGACACAGTAGTTCAGTAAATGCTCCAGTCCTTTCTGCAGCCAAGAATTTAGATAGCTTTTATTAAATGGGAGAGGGAAGGAAATTCCTAAATTAAATTAAATTTCATGTCAAATTTTGCCTTCTTAGAGCCTGCTGGCTCTAGTTTTTTTAAATATTATAGAGACATGCCTTTATATTCTGAGAAGGATTTGCATTTAAAGTACACAGTTTGCATTTGGCAACAGAATTTAGGTGAAGAGTACACTTGAAGTAATGAAAACAAGTGTAATTCATGTCACCCATGACAGAAGCCTGAAGGGAAAGGTGGGAAGATCAAAGCCATGAATCTTGGAGACGGTTCCACCAGCATCACTGAAAATCACCCAGAAATGGATGGCATTCAAGGCAGTGTGAGGTTAAAAAAAGAAATGGTCACAGCAGAGCAAGCAAAATACGCTCCCTGTCGCACCTTTTGCTCCTCGTTACAGAGCAGACAGAAAGGAGCAACTGCACATGAGACATTTTTTTGAAAAGCACTTTGGCCACAGTCTGAGAGAATGGCCATGACGTGAAAAATCGAAGCCCAAGATGAACCAGAGCATAGTAATGCAGCCTATCATGAGGGAAAGTTAGACAAAGAAAGAGATCTGTGATTCTTGGTGAAAAGTGTGCCCCTCGGGGGATACTTGCCAGCGTCTGGACACAGGTCGATTGTCACAAGTTGAATAAGATGTTTTTGGCATCTGATATATCAAGGTCAAGGGGTCCTGCAACCCACTCAACAAAGAATTATGTTGTCCAAAATGTCAGTGGTGCCAAGGTTGAGAATCCCTGAGGGAGATAAAAAAGGGGGGAAAGTACCACTTAAACTCTATGAATTATCTGCAGTGCGTGTTAAGAAATAAAGTGTTGGTCTCCTGATGTTTATGACCTACACAGTGCTTCTCCCCCCCTCCTTTTTTTCCATGTCCATCACCTCAAATTCCACTGCACATGAACTTCTCCAATAACCTACTTGATGGGAAATCACTGTTGTTAAATGGGTAAAATAGTAGTGCCATTTCTTGGACTAAGTGGGCAAATATATTAATTTTATGCAAAAAGTGGTAGGTTTTTAATTCACTCATGAATGTTAGGAACAAAGGCAGCCAGTAGCCAGGTGTAAGCAGACTGGCCAAAGCCTCACTTTCGTAGGAAACAAAAGAGAAGGTGCAGCTCCGCCAAGAAGCTACTACTCAGAAGATACAAGGAGCAGAAATAAAAGCAGACCATGAGGCACAGCTGGCGGCTACGTCGGGATGCTCCATAGTACCTTAGCATTTGATGCAGTTCTGATGAAAATTTCTGCTGAACAAAACCAAAGGTTTATTTTACTTCTATTCTGCAATATTTCCTTAGAGGATTAAAACAGAGTAGAACAACACAAGTAGAAAAGCCACACAAGGACCAAAAGGAAACCACTGACTACTGGCAAAAAAAAAAAAAAGTTGACATTATTGAGAAAGCCATTGGTTTCTGACCCTCTTGTAGCATGGATGAAATGATATCATCACTACTTCTCCAACTCTTTAGTCAAAGCGAGAGCAAATTCCTAAGCAAATTTCTCACATGGGATCTTGGTCAAAGACATAGAATCACATAAAGGACTATTTCTAAGCCAAGTTTTTCAAATTTAACCCTGAGTCAGCTGTGACTTGTCTGCGATGTCCTTGCACACAGTCTAGGAGCATTGCACCAACTCCATGTAGTCTGAAGAAGGAAGAGTGTGCAGTGCCCGTGGAATGAGGCATCCGATACTTCATCTGGCAACCTCACCATCCCCTTCTGATGACAGCGGGAGCTTCTGCAAGCACTGAAACTTTAGATTAGACTGGCTCACACAGAGACAGTCCAAGATCCCCAGAAATCTCTAGAAGACTGGGCAGCTTCTCTAGTTCCAGCCCTCTGCCTCCTTCGGTTTAGGTTACAGACCATCTCACTATTCTCAACAGGCTGTACGATGGCCTCTTCCACAGGACAGAGATGTGAAACGGCTCCAGTTAGCCAACCATACTCAGCACAGAAGGAGTACGCTGCCAGGCTGCATCAGTAGACAATACCCTTGACTCTAAAATCCTCTATCCCTCTGGACACCTCCCCTAGACTCCATGCGGTAGCAAGCTTCACCCCCATCTCATGCACCCACCACTTTCTCTCCCCCTTCCCTTTTGCCTTGTATCACCACCTGCTTTTGGGACTCCAACTTGGTACGTAGTTTCTCCCACAAAGCAGTCTAGCCATTCTTGTCACTGCCTTCTTTCGCTGAATGGCTATCATGCTTAGCATTTGATGCAGTTCTGATGAAAATTTCTGCTGAACAAAACCAAAGGTTTATTTTACTTCTATTCTGCAATAGGGATTAGTCTCCTCCCACACACAGCCTAGAATGTTTGGGGGAGAAATTCTGTGGGGAAATCCTATCCCACATTGCTAAGGTATAGGTTGTACTGTCATCACTTCCCCTATTTCTAATGGGGGAAGCAAAAAAATTCTTTATGGATTACCAGGGACACTCTGTTGTTTTTGGTATGGCAGAGACTTGTCCTCTGTGTGATCACCTTCTCATAAAGGTACACTCATTCTTCCTTCCTTCCTTCCTTCCTTCCTTCCTTCCTTCCTTCCTTTCTTTTTTTCTTTCTTTTCTTTCTTTCTTTTCTTTTTTTCCTTTTTCTTTATTCTTTCTTGTCTTTTCTCTTTTTTCTTTTTTCTTTATTTCTTCATACTTTATTTCTTTTTTCTTTCTTGCTCTTTCTTTCTTACATTTTTTTGTAGTACCTAGGATCAAACTCATGAACTTGCACTTGCACAAGTGCAGTCCCACTGAGCTAAATCCCCAGCCTTGAAAGTGCACTCTTAAGGGTCACTGAACAGATGCTTAAATTGAACTACCTTCAACTTTCCTCACTTATATTTATTTAATGATCAGGCTTAGTGTTTATGAAGTCCTCACAATCCACAGATAACTTGCAGAATTTAAAGCAATATAATCTTTATCTCAAAATATAAATCATTTTATATCCAATACACACAAGCACACCTTATTATTTAGAAATAACAATTCTATCCATTTACCTGAGGCAAGCACAACAATTATCAATGTTACCAATGTCATCTCATATTTTTAAAAATACTATGGAAATTGATTTAGTTTTTGATCTTTTAATTTGTATGCTCTCTTCATAGGCTTCTGATAGTAAGGACTATAGCTGGACCTAGTTGGGAGCAATTATATCAAGAATAAAACTCCTTTCCTGCATTCCTTATGCTCTTTTCAGTACAAGAGAGGAAAAAACTTTCATAGGAAGAGTTTTTATGTTATCATTTGCATTCTGACACAGAGTTCACAATGCAATTTTAAATGAGGACTCAATATAGTTTTCCATATTTGCCCTCTTCACGTTCATTGTCAAAAATAGCTAAATTTCATTGCCAGAGATTTAGCTCAGTGGTTCTGGCACCTGCCTCACAAGTGAAAGGCCCTGAGTTCAATCCCCGGTAACCACATACAATGCTGGGTGTGGTGACTCACACCCACCAGCAATCAATACCACATACCACAGTGCCGGGTGTGGTGGCTCATGCCTGTAATCCCAGCACTCGGGAGGCAGAGGCAGGAGGATTGCTGAGTTCGAGGCTTGCCTGGGCTAAATAGTGTGCTCAGAGCCAGCCTGAACTACAAAGCGAGACCCTGTCTAAAAAAAAAAAAAAATTTCAAACTTGAGACCATTCTCAGTCATTTTACTGAAAGTTGTTATTATATAAGGTGTAATCAACTTCAGGAAAACATCTGAAATTTTTCAACCTGAGCCTAGTACTATGATTTGGTAATTATATTGAGAAGGATTTCAGGACATTGCTACCAGCAGATTCAGAAATAAATGTAAGATATGCTTCCTATATACATTTGGGCTTCACTTCCAATGTTACCTGAACCATAACATCAATTTCACAAAATTATGTAAATTATGTAATTATATAAACAATTACCATCACCTGAAACCCCTTAAAACCCTCATTAGATCCAGGTGACTCTTCTCCCTACCAATCTAAGA
>PVIC010044399.1:0-15187 GCA_004025085.1 Thryonomys swinderianus
ATTGTATGTGGTTACTGGGATCAAACTCAGGGCCTTGTGCTTGCGAGGCAGGTGCTAGAACCACTGAGCTAAATCTCCGGCCCTACATGATTACTCTTTATGGACTCTTCTTTCTTTTGGCTTCACCTGTGTCACCTATTATCTTCCTTCTGCCTGTAATGATTCCTATAGTACAACTATGCTAGCAGATTTTCTCAACTTGGTTAGTCTGAAAAGATTTAAATAGATTTTTCATTTGTGAAATGTATTTCTACTTAATTTATAATGCTAGATTTTTAGTGTTTTTCCTTTAAATTATTATTTTACTGTCTTTTAAATTGTATAATTTCCAATAAGAAAACTACAGAAATCTGTTTCCCCTGAATGGTGTATCTTCTTTTCCTTTGTCTCTTTTCTCTTGTAAGCTTTTCATCACTGGTCTTCTGAAATTTTACTTATGTTGTTCCTCAGTATGATGCTCACAAATCCACATGTGAATGAATAGCTATGTGTACTTCTCTTATCCTGGTGACAAAAGTTTTTATATTTTTAATCTGTGCTTTTATACTTTTCATCAAATTGAAAATATCCATTCACAATTTCTTCAAATGTTTCTTGTCCCTCCACTTTTACCCTCCTTCCACTTATACATATACTTAATATTACTCACATCAATGAGCCCTGTTGCTTATGATTCCTAGTCATTTTCCCCTATCCACTTTATTTTATAAATAGATTCTGTAGCTACATATTTGAGATTGCTGATATTGTGTGGTGTCCACTCTTCTGCGATATTTACATTTTAAATGTATGTGTCATTTCTGGAAGCCCTATTTGATTATTCATTATTATCTCCCCCTAATTCCCTCAATATGTGCATTTTCTTGAAGTACTTGAATATAGATAGTTACATACCCTATTTTATCATCTTTGATTCCTAATTCTCTATTTTTTTGCAACTAAATCTTGAGTGATTTTTTTGTTGTTGTTGTTGCAATTATGAGTTACTTTTTGCTTCTAGGAAGATCTAGTAATGCATACTGGATGATAGTTTGTACATATTATGTTGGTGAATGTCTGGTTATGCTGTCCTTAAACAGCATTAGACAGGTAGTTATTGGCAGATAAGTTTTTTGTTTGTTTGTTTGTTTGTTTTTTTGAGACAGGGTCTCACTTTGTAGTTCAGGCTGGTCCTGAGCTCACTATGTAGCCCAGGCAAGCCTCAAACTCAGCAATCCTGTCTCTGCCCCCCAAGTGCTGGGATTACAGGCATGAGCCATCATGCCCAGCACTGTGGTATGTGGTATTGATTGCTAGTGGGCGTGAGTCACAACGCCCAGCATTGTATGTGGTTACCAGGATCAAACTCAGGATCTTGCGCTTGTGAGGCAGGCGCCAGAACCACTGAGCTAAATCTCTGGCCCTGGCAGATAAATTTGATCCTTCTAAGTCCTACCTTTAAACTTCAGTAGAGCAGGCATAACACAGCCTTTGGAAAAAAAAAAAAGAATAGTCCTACTTTATTAGTTATGGGTCTCCAGTGGATGCCCCAGGAAGACCACTAATTGTTAACCCATCTGGTTGATCATAGTTTGAATGTTTTCTCACTGTTTGATGACTTTATCAAACTGAGTGAGTGCTAGGAATTATTCCAATTCCAATTATCCATTATATGTCTTGCTTTGTGCAGTTTTCTTCCATAAACAGGTATCCTTGTACTCAGCAAAGAATTTTAAGTAGCAGGGACTGAACTTAGAACCTTGCACTTGCAGTGCCACTGAGCTAAATCCCTAGCCCAAAGATCCTTTTTCAGTATTCTGGAGTTATTTTTTCCTCAGATCAAATTTTTCTAAAACTCTCCATACTAATATCCCCAAACCTTGACTGCCTTGAACTCTGGTTTTCTTGTGTCTACCTCTTAAATTCACTGAGGTCATTGTGCCTTGCTAGATCGAAACCCTACCTTCCATAAAAAGAACACTTTTTTACTGACTTCTATGTAAATAATGCAGACTCTAAAGTTAGTTAGAACTAAACAGCAAATTGTCTCATGTCTTAAGGAAAGCTTTGCTATGCACCCGTAACTGCAGATTTACAATTAGTTGTGAGAAATAAACCCATCCTGCTAGTTCCCCAGAATCCTTTTATCCTGGTCACCAATTAGCTTTCTTGTGTACTTTGAGACAGGACAAGAAAGCTCCACTGGTACATCCCTCAATGTGTGGTGAATATAAAGACAGAGACCAAAAATCAATTCCAAGCCCTGGTAAAATTTATAAAATAACTAAGTGGAGAAACCAATAGGGCCTATATAAAACTGAAGGTAACCCTTGATGAAAACTTTTCTTTAAAAGCCCTCATTTGTTATTATTTAGTCTGAGCTGAAAGCTATTAGGGAAACAGGTCATATTTGCATATATCTAGACTCTTACTGCTGCATTTGGGCCTAATGGCACAGTGTGTCCACAGAAATAAGTAAGTCTTATAGCTTCAAATGATGAACTCCAACATTTTCAAACATGTTACTCTGATAAGTATTCATAATAATAAGAAATAAAGCCAGGCATGCTAGTACATGCCCATAATTTTAGCTATGAGGTTGAGGCAAGATGATTACAAGTTGGAACCAAGCTTGAGCAACTTAATGAGACCTTGTCTTAAATACACATACACACACACACACACACACACACAAACACATACACAAAAGGCGGGGAATGTAGCTTAGCATGATGTTTTCTAGGTTCAGTCCCCAGTACCACTACACACAAAAGAAAAACCCTCTTTTTTTCTACATTTAATAATTTCAAGCTTCTTAGGGGCCTCTTACCTTTTTTTTTTTTTTGAGACAGGGTCTTGCTTTGTAATTCAAGGTGACCTTAAGCTCACTATGTAACCCAGGCAAGCCTCAAATTCAGCAATCCTCCTGCCTCTGCCTCCTGAGTACTGAGATTACAAGCATGAGCCACCACACCTGGCATTCTGGAATGTGGTACTGATTGCTGGTGGGTGAATCACCTTGCCCAGTACTGTTGTATGTGGTTACTGGGGATCGAACTCAGTTCCTTGCGTTTGCTAGGCAGGTGCCGGAACTACTGAGCTAAATCTCCAGCCCTCCCTTACCTTCTTTTGATAAAAGTTGCAGAGCATCAGTGGCTAACTGCTGAGAAGAAGTAACTTCTGGAAAAAGTGTATTTGTTCCAGGAAAATGTTCTGTGTCTATGAGCTACAAGAGAGTAAATAAAGAAGGCACAGAGTGTAAAATAGATAAAATCTGCATATTAAAAACATGACTGTATTACATATTTTAAAGTTCATTTTCAATGACAATCATTTATTGAGATCATTCTAAATTCTAGGACTGTACTAAAGGCTATAAAGGATATGTACGTGTCAAATAATTAAGGGACTTTGAAACAAGCTCATAAAGTATATGAGGAGGTGACATTCACATACACAATTCTTGGGCCCAACAAAGAACATTAAGGTATAAAGTGATAAGAGGTACATACATATTTAGAACCTGGAAGAATTAGTGTTAGCTAATGCCAGGCATTTAGTAGGCTCTTAATAAATACTATCTAGTGAATGATGAATAGATTTTTCTAACCATTCCCCTTAAAATAATATCATTGAATGACTGTGATTATCTCAGTATGGTGCCTTGAGAGAATGTCCAGGCCATAGTGCAAGAATAGGAACAGGGAGCCCATGCAGAGTCCGGTGAACTCCCTGAAGTGAGGAGAAGGAGGGGAGAATTTGTGGAAGACAGTGGCAGCTCAATGTGGCAGAACAAAAAAGTGTCAGAAAAGAAAAAGCTACTCACATAGGAAATTGGAGATCTACAGAGATTTTCTCCTCAGTATTGAACTACATACTGATAAGCCCACGGGTACCAGAAAACTATCTAAGACTAGAAGGAAAATGAAGTGATTATAGATAACAGTGCCTGACGCTAAGATCTGGCTGGAAACCACAGAGAAAATCTGAAAGATGAATGGGAATTGTGAGACAGCACATGAAATGCTTTTACCTCAGTAGAAGGGAATAATTAGAACTAGAGTGATCACTACTCTACTCTTGCCTTAAAACCCTGAACAGCAAAACCTCAAAGGATAAAACTGTTTCTAAATAATATAATTGCAACACAGAACAGAGTTCAAACTGATGTATGGAACCATTAAAGTATACATTGTTTTACTATAAAAATATACATTGTAAAAACAGACAACAATCAAATTAAAAAATTAATAGGAAATTTTTACCTAAAGATTAGTGGATACAATCCACATTAAAAGATAAACGAATCAATCAGCACTGACTTGGAGCTGGCAGGCATTAAAATGAGACAACAGGTATATTAATACAGTAATAATAACTGTATCCTAAAGTGCTCAAAACAGTAAGAATTTACATGGAGGATATAATGGTGACCCAAATGAAATACCAGAGGTAACTCAGAAAATTACAAAATAGACTTTAAGTTAAAAATAGGGCCAGAGATTTAGCTCAGAAGTTCCGGCGCCTGTTGGGTACTAGGCTATGTAAACTGTCTCACAGGTAGGTGTTATCAGACCTTGGGAACAGGGAAATACGTGGAAGGCCATGTGCCCTCTGGCTATGGGTGAACCACCAATAACCTAGTACTCCAGAATCAAGACATCATTTGCTGAGCACAGCTGTCAGTATACAGGCACTTGGGTGTAGAGAAAAATCTGGTTCCTTGCTGTTAATTTATTTCTTATTGACCCATTCTTGATAGTTGCTATTCCATGGAACATGTACTACCTCCCCCTGAACTTCTTGCTATATAATAGTGGGCCAACCACAGAGTTTTATTTGAGTCTCTCTGCTAGTGAGCGGTCTTCTTCTGGTCCCTGCTATGTATCTTGAAAATCTTTTTATTCCTCATCTTTCCTCCAGAAAGGTAGCTAAGAGTCTAATCAGCCATCCTTAAGTGGTGCTGTGTCCAGAGCAGGGACTCTAACTGGGAAAGGAAGATCCAGCAGAAGGGGAAAGGAGAAGCAGATGTCAGGAAAGTCCATGGAACAAATCTGGAAGCTGGCTGTTGAAAAAAGTGAAAATAAGGGCTTTCTTAACCACGATAATGGGGGATAATTTTTCAGTGGAGGAGCAGAGGTATACACAGCTATGGTGTATGTTACTGAAACAGACCTGGGCTCAGGTTAGTATTCATACACTTTCAAAAATGCAGTAGGATATTATCAAACATAATCACTGGTTCTCACAGGTGAGGGAGAATTGGCATAGAGTGGGAGAAAATTTAAGGAAAACCCACACGAGAAGATAATGAATTGCCCCAGAAATTTTTTCAATGTAGAGTCTGATAACCTTGGTAGTGGAACCTTTATGTACAGCTACAGGTATCACTACCGCCACTGCTCCCCAAGTGGAAGGAAAAATATTGTATAGAAAATAAAGAGCCTCTTTCATGGCTCACAACTCCCAAAGTCCTGGAGGCCAGCAGAGCTCACCCATGACTGTATAAATAGCAAGAGCTCATTCAGCAACCTACCATGGCATGGGATTCTTGTTGTTTCTGTCATATTCAGACCAGACCCTGATGATCCTCAGCAGATGATACGTGAATATCAGGGAATAGGGTATAAGGCACTGAAGGAACTAAAAGTGTCATGAATAATGAGGCACAAAAGCCTTTAACATTGGGGTACTTGGACTTCTTTTTGGGGGTTCTATGTATGGTCCCACAGGACATTAGATGTCTTGCCCATTCCTGCTTATCAATAACCCACTATCTTCATGTTAATGTACAGTTACATTAACT
The DNA here is from genome assembly GCA_004025085.1 of Thryonomys swinderianus. Classification (NCBI taxonomy): domain Eukaryota; kingdom Metazoa; phylum Chordata; class Mammalia; order Rodentia; family Thryonomyidae; genus Thryonomys; species Thryonomys swinderianus. The sequence goes on from PVIC010044399.1 coordinate 5,786, forward strand.
CACAGCAGAACAGGCAGGCCAAAATAGAGTGACTGAAAAGCCAGGCATCTCTGAAGATATGCTATTGGGAATATGACCCTGTGTAGATCCAGCACAGTAGATTGCCTATCTTAAAAAGGCATATGGCACCAGATGTGGTGGCTCACACCTGTAACCCCAGCACTCAGGAGGCACAGGCAGGAGGATTGCTGAGTTTGAGGCTTACCTGGGTTACATAGTGGGTGCAGGGCAGTCTGAACTATAAAGCAAGACCCTGTCTCAAAAAACAAAAACAAAACAACAACAACAAAAAAAAAGGCATATGCCCAGGTACATTTATTGATGAAAGGGTCAAAGGTCAGCATCCATAAGGAGAGCACTTCAGTTCAGTCCTTTATGCAGACTTTACAGGGCTCAGAGTCTTATACTCAGCTTTTTGCTGGCCTACAGGAGGAAGCACACAGACAGATATCCCAGTTACCAGGCAGCTGAAATAATAGTACTGAAACTGACCTTTAAAAATGAAAATAAGGATTATAAACAAGCCCTCGGGCCTTTAGAACTAAAAAAGGTTTTGGAGGTTGTATAGAGCTTGCCAAGGTATAGGAGTCTTATAAGAGGTCCATGCTGGCTCAGGCTGTTAAGTCTTACAGAAAAACCAATAATATCCAATGTTTTAATTGTGGAAGAACAGAGCACGCTCATTAGGAGCATAATACTGCAGCTAAATCAAGAGCCACGGTTCCATCTCCTACAGAGGGAGATACCGGTCTACCCTTGAGCATTGTCCCCAGTGTGAAAAGAGAATTCACTGGTTGATCCCATTGCAAATATCCTAAGAATGGCACCCCCTTATGGTAGGAAACGGGAATAGGACCCAGCCCTGGCCCTTCAACCAACAGGGGCCTTTCTAGTACAGGAAATGACTAGCAATCTGTCTGGGTTCCAAATAAAACCGTTTCATTCACTCTTGGAACTCTTGGGATCACAGGATTAGACTCCCCTGTAGTCCAGAGGATACAGTTATTGGAGAAGATATGCCTGTAATGATACCCGTGGGGACCTGGGTACTCCTTCTTAGATTATTTCTGCATAACAGTAGTCTAAATTTGCAAGGTAGAACTATGATGCCTGGAATAACTAATTCTGATTGCGAAGGAGAAATCCAAGGTATGGCTTATTCTTTGGACATTTGGGTTATTGAGCCAGGCAACTACACTGCTCAATTGATATTTTCCTAGGGCCCTCTCAATACAATATAGGAAGTAGAAAGGAAAAGATAAGGTGTTGATAATACTCTAAGAAATTTATTTTTCCCAAGAATCAGGCAAAGGAAAACCTATGTATAGAATGAAAATAAAAGGCAAATATTTTGAAGGGTTGCTAGACATAGGAGACAACATATCTGTTATGGCCATTGAACAGTAGCCTCCACTATGGCCCACAGAGGCTGTTGCCATCACCTTACTGGAGCTTTGATCACCTTAACAAGTGCTGCAAAATGCAACTTCCCTACCTTAAGCAAGGCTGGAAAATCAAGCTGGGAGCTTTTAACCTTCTGTGACTCCCATACCAGTAAATTGATGGGGAAGAGATCTCTTACAGGAATGAAGAATTATACTATTAATCTATTAATATGGCAAAAAAATACCAAAAAAAAAAAAAAGACAGGACCTCAATCAGATTTAGGTGTAGGGAAAAAATTTGCAAGGTAAATTTGTCAGTGACTCCTAGATTAGACCACAAAGGTATAGAATATCAACACGCTTTTTTTTCAACACACTTTTTGATGTTTCCCCTCTCTAGAGCAGCTTTCCCACATCAACAGATAAAACACATATCCCAGTCTGGGTGGATCAGTGGACCCTAAATATAAAGAGAAGCTGAAGTACTTACATTGTTCAATGCAAAAACAAATCCAACTGGGGCATGTACAACTATCTATCAGACCCTGGAACACTCCTGTATTCAATTCCAATCGAATCTGAAAAGGGGAGATTATTACAAGATTTAAAAGCAGTAAACACTTGTTTACACCAATGGGGGTTTACAGGCTGGTCTTCTATCTCCTGCAGCTATTCAAGAGTGGCCCTTGATTGTTACAAATCATAAAGACTATTTCTTTACACTTCTGTTTCACCTGCCTGATGGCCAGTATTTTGCTTTCTTTGTACCCAGTATTAACTTTAAAAAGCCTATGAGAAGATATCAGTGGACAGTTTTACCTCAGGCGATGGTCAACAGTCCCACCCTGAGTCAGTATTTTTAAATCAAACCTTACAATTTGCTTGAAAGAAACATCCTCAACCTTGCATTATTCATGATATAGATGATATCTTGCCATCCGTGGCAACAAAAACACAAAAGTAAAGAGGGACCTTAAAAGTCATGGCCTTTCCATATCTCCTGATAAAGTACAGACCTCTAGCCCTTATCTCTACTTTGAAACTTCGCTTGCAGAATGGACAGTGAGACCTGAAAAAATGAAAGTAAGACAGGATTGTTTATTGACTTTAAATGACTTTCAAAAATTATTGGTGATATTAATGGGATTCAGCCTAAATTTGGTACTGCCACATATCAATTAAACCATCTCTGTAATACTTTACAAGGTGATCCTCACATTAATTCCCCTTGACAATTAACTCTTATTTACGGCCATAGCACCTTGAATCCGCCCAATTCTGTCTGATCTTGGAAACTAAGCAGGGCCGGACCTGGTTAGTACTTGGATGGGAGACAATTAACTCCTGAAGCACAGGAAATATTAGTTGGTAGAATATTTCAGGACCAACAAGTAGACAGGGTTAATGATCATTGAGCTTTTATTTTTTATGTTTTGGATAATCCTCACTCACCTACTCGTAGGGCAATTTTACATTTCTCAGTTGTTCCCCCATCGAATGGCTATATCTTCCTAATCAGACAGTGACCTCTACAGTTATACTCTTAACAAACAGCAACAGTAGTCGTGGCTGGGAGAACTCACTGTCATCAACTGTTTGGTAATGATCCTTCTCAGATTATATTAGCCATAGAATTGGCTCAATTTTCAATTTTATTACAGCAAGTTGTTTATTGGCAGATTGCTTTCACTGTCTTTATAGAGCAAATTGACAATCATTTTCCTAGTGACTTATCTTTCGATTTTTTCTAAAGCATTCTTGCATAATACTTCAGGTTACATGACTAAATCACACTTGCAATGCACAAACTTATTTTACAAATGGTTCCTCAAAGGAAAAGGCAGCTACGTAGTATAGGGATTTTTGAAACATTATTTGAACTGCTGGACTATAAGCCCAAAGATCATAAATAACTACTATAATACAGCTTTCTAAACTAAACCATATAAATATCTTTAGTGATTCAGCCTATGCAATATTTCTTACCCAGTGCCTAGAAAATGCTACTTTGAAAGCTGTTTTATACTCTTCTTTCTGTTTCTTAGATTACAGCGAGTGATTAAAAAAGCCTGCTGCCTTTTATATCAGACATATTAGATCCCATTCTAACTTACTGGGACCCTTAGCATATGGTAATCAATGATTCTTTTGGTGGTTTATTTTACTTCCTTTGACTCAGTGAAGCATTCTCACTTATATCATCATTAAAACAGAAGAACCTTAACAAAAGAATTTCAATTGTCCCATTCACAAATTAGAAAGATTGCCTGCCGTTTGGTAGTACATTCCTCATACCGCTAAGGGGTTGTAACCTCCACAGCCTTAAACAAAACAAAACTTGCCAAATGGATGTTACTCAGACCTGGTCATTTGGACATATGTTATATCTTCATGTATCTACAGATATGTGCTCCTATATGATTCATGCTACCTGTCATTGGGAAAGAAAGTAGGAAATGTTCAACAAAAATTTCCTCTGATTTCATGGCTATGAGAGTCCCACATAGAATTAAAAGTGATAACAGAAGCAGCCCACCCACCACCAGACCCAGGCCAGCTGACCCAGGGACCTCCATCCACCCTAGGCAGGTCTGGGTAAACCCTGCAGAGACCACACCATGACTTCCGCCACCTGTAAACAGCCAGCACACCACCAGACCCAGGCCAGACGCCCCCTGGGAACTTCACTTCCTCTGGGTGAGTCTGGGTAAACCCAGCGGTGGCTGCATAGTGACTTCCGCCACCTGCAAGCAGCCTGCCTGCCACCAGGACCCAGGCCAGCTGCCCAGTGGGACATCCATCCATCCCAAGCGATTCTAGCCCACCCACCATTGGACTCAGGCCAGAAGCCTCGTGGGAGCTCCATTCCTGTTTGCATGAGTCTGGGTAAGTGCCACTTAGGTTGTGCAGTGATTTAGTGTTCGCCAGCACAACAGATATGAGAAAAAATTCAGGAACCCAGTCACAAAGACCACCACAGGAGAATTCAGGGAAAAGGGAAATGGAGCAAAATGAAGCTCAGTCTCCAGGACTCTCTGAACTAGTAACAAAAGCAGGTCTGCTAAAATGAAAATCAGAAGTGATCTCTGAGATGAAAACAGAGATGCTGTCCACAGTGAAGGACTTCATTAAAGAAGAGATCAGGAACATCACAGAAGCTCAGATAACAAAAGCAATTGAACATTATGAAGAGCTTCAATCAGAGGTCCAGGTGATCAAAAATGAGAATGAAGGGCTGGAGATTTAGCTCAGTGGTCCTGGCACCTGACTCACAAGGTCCTGAGTTTGATCCTGGTAACCACATAATGTTGGATGTGGTGACTCACACCCACCAGCAATCAATACCACACACCACAGTGCCTGGCATGGTGGCTTGCGCCTGTAATCCCAGCACTCGGGAGGCAGAGACAGGAGGATTTCTGAGTTTGAGGCTTGCCTGGGCTACATAGTGAGCTCAGGGCTAGCCTGAACTGAAAGGAATAACTTATGGAAAATGGCAAGGGACCATGAGAAATCCATCCAACAGCTCCTAGATGACTCAAAGAAGAATAGCATAAGGCTGATCAGAGTCAGTAAAGAAGCAGGAGACAGTGCAAAGACATCAAAAAACTGTTTACAGATATAATGGCAGAAAACTTCACAGGAAAAGAAAAGAATTGGACATACATTTGAGGCTTGCCTGGGCTACATAGTGAGCTCAGGGCCAACCTGAACTACAAAGCAAGACTCTGTCTCAAAACAAAAAGTGGAAAGAGACAAGAGACAACCTGAGCAATGGCAATGTGGTAAGAAATTGGCCTGATACTATGGACTTTTAAGAAAGAAAACTAAAACCAAAGAAAGGTGGTGGTTTATAGAAAATGCAAAAGCCAAGGAAATGCATTCTTCCCTATAGTCTCCAAAAAGTAATGTTGTCGTCTTGTCATTCTGATTTTAATGCAGTAAGGTCAATTTCAAATTTATGATCCCTGGAAGTGGCTTTCTAACACCACACAGAATAGATTGTAAAGATTATTACTAGAGATAAAGAAAGTCACTTTATAATGATATATCAGCCATTCCAACCAGTGGAAGTAACAATCATATGTTTTTGCACCATGTCACAGAATTCAAAAACATATAAAACAAAAACAAATAAAACTCCAAGAATAAACATATTCAGGATTATTGAAGTTTTCAATATTTCCTCAGATTTAATAAACTAAGTAAACAAAAAACAATAATGTTATAACAGACTAGTATAACTGTATCACTTAATTTTATCTAATTGAAAAGTGTAGAACACTACATAACAGAAGACGTGTTTATTTTAGGTGAACAAGAAATATTAACAAAAATAAACTGCACTATACACCATGAAAAAGTTTCCAAAAAATTACAAAATATTCAAATGTTATAAAGATTTTTCTCTAATTACAATATAATTAAATAAAAAACCAGCCATAATGGACAGTTTTGGAAAAATCACATAAATAGTTAAAAACTAAATACTACGTTCCCAAACAACATGAGGCAAAAAATTGAAAGGTTAAACAGTATTTTGAACTAATGAAAATGAAAATATATGAAAATTTTATATCATCAATATTAGAAGAAACAGCTAAAATTAATGACATTTATTTCCTCATTAGACAACTACAGAAATCAAGGCAAATAAAATTCAAAGAATGTAGGGCCAAAAAGTTGTTAGCTCAGTGGTTCTAGTGCCTGCCTCGCAAGTGCAAGGTCTGAGTTTGATCCCCTGTAACCACATACAATGCTGGGCATGGTGACTCACGCTGACCAGCCATCAGTACCACATACCACAGTGCTGGGTGTGGTGGCTCACGCACTCGGGAGGCAGAGACAGGAGGACTGCTGAGTTCGAGGCTTGCCTGGGCTACATAATGAGCTCAGGGCCAGCCTGAACTACAAAGTGAGACCCTATCTCAAAAAAACAAACAAAAAACAAAAACAAAAATGCAAAATTGGCTTTTTGAGATGTGATAAATGGCTAGTATGAATAAGCAAAAAAAAAAAAAGGTAAAATGCAGGCAACTAGTATCAGGAATCACATAAATGATATTACTACAGATTTTGTAGATATTAAAAGACTAACAAGAAATATTTTTAATGAATTTATGCCAATAAAATTGACAATTTGAATGAAATTTCCCACAGAAAACCACCATGCAGATGGCTTCCCTAGTCAATTACAATAAATATTTAGAAAAATTAACAGAAATTTTATACAAGATTTTCCAGAAAATTGAAAAGGATAGACCACTTCCCAAGTCATTGCATGAGGTCAGCATTAAAAGGATACTAAGAACAGACAAAAATTAAAAGTGTTACCAATAAATGTCCTTCATACATGTTAAAACATCTAAAAATTTTAATAATCATATTCAGTAATATATAAAAATTATAATATATCATGGCCAGATGGAGGTTTTAGGAACGTTAGTTACATTAATATACAAAATTGAATCAATACAGGACCTTCTGGGAAGATGACAGAGTAGAATCACCAGAAATCTGTTTCCTCTCCTAGACAGTTACTGCGCTGCCAGAATCTGACTGGTATAATTATTTTAGAACTCTGGATTCTATTTAAGGCGTGAAACTTCTCAACAAAGGCTTGGACGACAAAGTACAATTAATTTCAATCAATTTCATCTCTCAGCACACTGGCAGCCAAGGTGGGCAAGTGGGTGTCCTCTAATCTCTGAATGCTATTTCTGATCTTAAACATACAGATAAAGAGGTACAGTAAGTGTTGCTACACCTTCCCACATTATTTAAAGATTTCCTCTGACTAAAGTTATTTTCAGGGTATTTAATGGGCCAGTGCTTGTGTCTTCATCATTTTTTTCTTCTTTGCTTATTAGGAGCCAACATTTAAGATGAAGGCACTAAAAAACAAGGCTATCGGGGCTGGAGATTTAGCTCAGTAGTTCCAGCACCTGCCTCACAAGCGCAAGTTCTTGAGTTCGATCCCAGTCACCACATACAATGCTGGGCGTGGTGACTCACGCCCACCAGCAATCAATACCACATACCACAGTGTTGAGCGTGGTGGCTCATGCCTGTCATCCCAGCACTCGGGAGGCAGAGACAGGAGGATTGCTGAGTTCAAGGTTCCCCTGGGCTACATAGTGAGCTCAGGGCCAGCCTGAACTACAAAGCAAGACCCTGTCTCAAAAAAAAAAAAAAAAAACCTAGGCTATCTATGGAAAAAAATAGAAACTCACCAGAAAAAGAATGTTGAAAGGACACTAAATAGTAATGAAGTATGAAAAAAATAGTAATGAAGAAAAAAATCCTCCCTACAAATGTAATTACACAAGCAATTATAAAAGCTAGTATTATTGTAACAATGGCCTGTAATCCTTTTTGTTTTTTTTAATTTGAATATTGGTACATTTTATATATATACACATCATGATCACACACAATATTAAGAATTTGTACCAGTATATGATACAATTTAATTTTAATTTTGTGTTCTACATGATTTGAAAACAAATAAATAGAAAGACAGTCCACATTCATGAAATGAAAGATTTATTATTATTAAAACATTAATACTGCGAGGCGTGGTGGCTCATGGCTGTAATCCCAGCACTTGGGAGGCAGAGGCAGGAGGATTGCTGAATTTGAGGCTTGTCTGGGTTACACAGTGAGCTCAGGGCCACCCTGAACTACAAAGCGAAACCCTGTCTCAAAAAAAAAATTAATACTACCTAAAGTGACACACAAATTTAAAAGTTGCTACTGTGAATTTAGTGATATATTTTTTACAGAAATAGCAAAACCTATCCTAAATTCATATAGAACTTCAAAGAACCCCATGTAGCCCAAATCATTCTCAAATGGAAGAATAAAACCAAAGTGCTTACATTTTCTTCCTTTAGAACTTGCTAAATCCATAATAATAAAATTAATGAGATACTGTTATTCATAGAAACCCACACAGTCAAAGAAATAAGATACACAGTTCAGACCCAGAGATTTAGCTCTGTGGTCCTGGCGCCTGCCCTAGCAAGTGCAAGGTCCCTGGTTTGATCCTAGTAACCACATACAACAATACCACAACCAGCAATTAGTGCCACATACCACGGTGCTGTGCATGGTGGCTTACACCTGTAATCCCAGCACTTGGGAGTCAGAGGCAGGAGGATTGCTGAGTTTGAAGTTTGCATGGGCACATAGTGAGCTCAGGACCAGCCTGAATTACAAAAGAGAGACCCTGTCTCAAAAAAAAAAAAAAAAAAAAAAAAAAAAAGGGCCGGAGATTTAGCTCAGTGGTTTCGGTGCCTGCCTCGCAAGCACAAGGTCCTGAGTTGGATTCCTGTGACCACATAGAATGCTGGGCGTGGCGACTCACACCCACCAGCAATCAATACCACATACCACAGTGCTGAGCATGGTGGCTCGCGCCTGTCATCCCAGTACTCGGGAGGCAGAGACAGGAGGATTGCTGAGTTCCAGGCTTGCCTGGCCTACATAGTGAGCTCAGGGCCAGCCTGAACTACAAAGCAAGACTCTGTTTCAAAAAAAAAAAAAAAAAGATATACAGTTCAGATATAAACTTCACCTATATAGTCAGATAATTATTGACTAAGCTACCAACACTGTTCAATGAAGAAAAGACTTTTCAATAAAAAGTCCTGGAAAGATTGGATATACTCATATAAAAGAATAAAGGCAAACTGGGCGTGGTGGCTCACGCCCGTAATCCCAGCACTCGGGAGGCAGAGACAGGAGGATTGCTGAGTTCGAGGCTTGCCTGGACTACATAGTGAGCTCAGGGCCAGCCTGAACTACAAAGCGAGACCTTGTCTCGAAAAGAAAAAAAAAAAAAAAGAATAAAGGCAAACCCTTACTTACACCATGTACCCAAATCAATTCAAAATTTGTAAAAGACCTGACCACAACAGCAACAATATGAAAATCTTAAAAGAAAAAATAGGACAAAACTGAGACAGAATAAATTTTTGTTGTTTTAAACCAAAAAAAAAAAAAAAAAAAAAAA